>JACBAH010007156.1:0-22090 GCA_014282315.1 Neospermospora avenae | reverse complement strand
CACCATCTCCTCTCGTCCCTCTCCGACAGACCACATATCGCCCCCCTTCCTGCCCTCCTCCGTAGCCGACTCACCACCCGACTACCTCCCCTACCACTGGCTCGAGCTCGGCGAGATCCTGCTCGAGGCCTGTCCGGACGATATTCCTGATCCTGGGAGAGTGCGCAGTTTACTGAGGGATCTAAGGGAGGTAAGGATCGCGAAGATGAGGAGTAGTGTTAAGATGCTTGAGGGAGGGGGAGTGAGTAGTTTGCGAGGAGTGGGCGCGATGGAGGTCGCGGAGGGCAGGGGCTTTATTGTGGGTGTGATGGATGGATTGAGGTTGTTGGGAAGCAGTAGGGAGGTGGCGAGACGGGAGAAGGAGGATGATGAAAGGGAGGGAGGAGAGGGGAGTGAGGATGAGAGTATGGATGGTTTATGATGGGGTTGATATGAATTGGATGGGTACAAGGAGTTTTGGCAGAAGGAGTGGATGGGTATACCACTATTATAGGCCTGGAATTGGTCATATAGGCACGTAGCATTGTGTCGTATCGGATATTGACGATTTTGCTGAATGGATATGAACGGAGCACCTTTTGCCTGTCGATTTCTGTCTGGTGCTGGTCTCCATGATACATTCATTCTTTACCGATCCCTCACAGAAGGTTTCAGCCTTTCAGTTCTGGACTGTTTCCTCTTGCGCATTCTGCTCGCTGAAGGTTTACTCTAGGCCAAGTAGCTGTCCACTTTCTCATGATTGTCTCCGTTCTGTATTGATTCAGCGGCCGTACGCTTGATATCGAAATGAGAGGCCAGAAGTGTCAATCTAGCTTGGATGCGGTATAATGTTATGCTAGCGATTAGTTGGCAAGGCGAAGTTGGTTCTAGGTACTTCGAGGTCTTCTGACAAACTGATGGCATTACTACGGGCAAGGCTGTGCGAATGCCTCTGACGCGAAAATAGAACTCGGCCTGTTCACTTTGATAGTATAGCTCGGTCCGCAGAGATTGAGAGGCCATAAGACATTGCCCTTGAGTTGATATCTCAATGTCACGTAACGATCTGCTAACTTTGCTAGCTTGACCATTCAGAAGACGATTTCGTTACGAGTCAGAAAGAATTTAGCAGGTCAGGATGTATTCAGTTTCACGAATATCCAATGCGTGGCCTGCTGGCGTTACTTGTCAGACTCTCTGTCCTCCAGCCTAATTCTCGAGAACACGGCAATGTGATACCCCAGCGGCCATAATATCTGATGCAGACTGTCTCTGAAGCACGACCTTCCTTGACATGTTGTGCACCATCTGAGTGACCACGAGCCATAACCACAAGTATACCCCGAGCAGGATCGCGATCTTCTCGCCGTGCTCACTCATGTTACTTCTTGTTTTGGGACACTTGTTGAGATACATGGAATAGCCGATGTCTAAATATTGTATTAATTGAAATATACACTTTGACTTCGCAATCTGCGCGTCTTCCCATAGTCGTCCCGTCAAGTCGCTACGTTTGAAGCTGATCGCTGTATTCCTGATTTCGCCGATAGGCAAGTTGTTGCTATTAGCCGATCGAAAGTACCACATGCAGGTGAACATAAGTCGCTAATAAGTTGAATGCATTTGGTTCAGATATCGGAAGTGAGAACGCCAAATTGTAATTCATACTGAAAATGGCAGTGTTGGGTCGGAAGTATGCTTAGTTGAGAAGGATGGTCATGCGTTTACCGGAAGGATGCGAAGCTTTGAGTTTCGGCGTCTACGAAGAGCAGAAGCAGGATTTTGTGAAGGTATGGCTTGGATTGTCATTTCGCTTGGTAGATGTAAAACACTGGGTCGAGACGAAATAGGTGCATTTGGTCTGAGCTCGGACAGAGAACTACTACACCGTCTATAAAGTCATGATAGGATTGTCCTGAACATAATGAGGCTTTATTCCTTACCTATCACTACCTACTCAACATTAGCTGGGAGCTATTTAGACTAGCTCTTAACGCGCACTCCTAAGTTTCAAGCCTACTTCTACAGCCAGGCAGGCCACTTTATGTAAAGCCATTCGTTGTATTCTTGATCTGGCCAGTTGGCGAACTCTTGCAACTCTCTCTCCGGAAACTGCCAAATCGTAACGTGGATAAGCTGCCGCTCCATCAGATGTCAACGATGAGACGCGCAAATCGTAGTTTCAGGACGCTGCTAGAGGCGGAGGACCGCCGAGCTCTATTTGAATCGAGAGGGTATCTAAATGTCTTTCTTCTACTACGAGGCTCAGTTTTGAAGCGACCGTAGTAGATATCGTGGCTTGTCTGGTCAGTTTAGTCGAGATCGCGGAAAAGAGAACTAGGAGAAGCTAACTTGGCTCTTTCGCCGCACATGATTTCAACTCTCGATCCATGATAGAGCCCTTATTCATTTAATCTTCCCATAAATCTCTTGTACATCATGAATATCTGCATTACCATTTCATCGACTCATCAACGGATAACCTCATCAAAATATCACACTTTCTAGGCTGTATAAAAAGTACGCTTTTCTCGTTGACATCTAGCTATCAGCACTACTGGAAAATAATATGGCGGCTCTAAAAGCTGCCCACACATTCTTGAAACCCTCTCCAAGATCTCTCTTATCAAACGCGAACTTCGTAAAAGGTTCAGCATCATAATCATAACCTTCCTACTGCCCTCTTATTCTCATCTACTTTACACGTGAAAGAACAGCCCTCGTCCATCATAATTTCCTACCTGGCAGAATTTTACACATCATGTTGCCTTTCTCCGCTCTCGAAAAGTTTGCAAGACTACGATGTCTCATCCGTCCAGGCCGATCTCTACCGATCTTCCCATTCATGATTGACCTAACATTTTGGCTCTTTCACAAAGCTGTGAAACCATCCCTGTTCCTTCATCGAAGAAAATACGAGCGTCAGCATCTTCCTAAAAGACCAGGTGTTGGAAGCAATGAATATTTCTGGAATGCGGGCCCAAATCTCGGTATTCGGACAACTTTCAATACACGATGAATCATAAGTTCAAAGCTCACCCGAAATGGCAAAGTCAACAAAGATCGCCATTCCCAAGCGAGCAACTCATCCCTGCAAGCGGCCGCAACTTGCATCACCACTTCGCCTCGAGCTTCAAGCTTCAAGCTCTATTTCAAGCTTGACGACATACCTATTTTTACCGCAAACACTATTCGAATAGCAAACAATGCCTCCATTCTGGACAATTGGCTGTATTTACGGCGCATCTGCCGTAACACTCGGCGCATTCGGAGCTCATGGATTGAAGAAACGCATCGCAGACCCCGCGAAACTCGCGAATTGGGGGACGGCTGCTCAATATCAGGTATATTCTCCTCTTCGATGTCTTCTTTGCTTTCTTCCACCTCTCACTCTCGAATAATAAACTGACGTCGCTACGCAGCTCGTCCACTCCGGTATCCTCCTCGTAGCTACAACAGCCGCACCAAAGAACACACTCGCAGCCTCCCTCCTCGTAGCCGGTATGACGATGTTCAGCGGTAGCATATATCTCCTCACCCTTGATCCGCAGAGATTCAAGGCTCTGGGCCCTGTTACGCCGATCGGCGGTTTATGTTTGATTGGTGGGTGGGCGGCGCTTGCTTTCGGGAAGAGGCTGCCGATTAAGCTCTGATGATTTAAGAATGGGGTCGAGGGGAATAAGACGGAGAGGGAGGGTGTACGATCTCGGAAAGGCCTATGAATTTTATGCACGGCGTTCTGACGGTATTTTTGTAGGATTTTGGGGAGGGCAGAGAGTCAGGCATATCCGCGATGAAGGAAAGGATGGCCAGTGCAGAGATGCTCCAACATTTCGAAGCACTGATCTCTGGACTGTCTTGGTGGAAACTTGCTATCAAACCGAAGTCGAATCTCCGCTACACTCGTATTCCTAGGTGGCTGAAGAAAATCTTCATGTAGTTTGTACGTCCATTGTGTTTTATCTTCTGATTCGGCGAAATCTACCGTCTTGTATGGCTCTGGATCGTGCAAGCATGCTACCTTATTCCATCACGTCAATATGAGTTAACAGATTGGAACTTCTTCAAGTAAACAATTCGATAAATCGCTTGTAGCAAAACTCATTCCATTTGACGCTTTTCAATTCCAAAGCCCTCGAACGCCATGTGCATGTCTCCGAAGGACGTCCCTCTAAACTCCAAAATGCCAGCTCTTCGTACTCCCGCCGGTATTCACTTACAATCGATGGCCATATGTCCAGCTCCAGGATACTGCACATTCATCAATAGCTATTCCAAATATACAACCACGGCGCGAAGAACAATAACGTACCTTGGATGTATTCCGGCAACATTTCGCTTTCAGATTGTGGTTATCACAGCCCCATTGACCCATACCTGATACCATCAGTAAATGTGGCCCACAATAGCATTGACGACGGTAAGAGCAGGAAACACATACACGTATACCCAACCCCAATGTTTCTGATTTCCTGTGGGATCTTGTCTTCTGGAACACCACCACTCCTTAAGAGCTGTGGATTGCTGACGGCCCACACTTTGCAACAATCTACGAATTGACCTGGTGGGCAGGTTTTCGCGCTTGCGTATACTGCGGTGCTGAGGAATGTGATGAGGAGCGTGAGGGGGGCGAGAAACCGAACCATTTTTGCGGATGGGTAGTCGTTGGATGGATTGTGTTGCGGTGTCTGGGTGAGGTAGGAAAGCAAGGGAAAGAAAATCAAAAAAGACCCTCCTGTCGAAAGAAATCCTGTGTATACCCTAAATGTACACTAATAATATGTTATTCTAGTTCCCGGAACTACGTGAGAAATGTTGCCTAACCGAGGTAGACTAACTGAATCTTTCTTTACCAGATAGGGTTCGCTCACAGTACCCTTCCTGTTAGACTACCCGAGGGCATCTTGAATCAGTAGAAACTGCTAGTTTTAGATTATTTCGCTGCATGTATAGGTAAAAGAGATAGCGGAAAAACTCTCTCATATATCTTTATCCTCTGTAGATGGGTTGAAGTTAATGGCGCATCGCAGATCCTCTCGTCGAGGAAAGATTTGTTGTCAATTCCATACTTTCCGTCATATCTTTATCCTCTGTATAACAGGTTGGAACTATATAGCGCATTGCAGACTCTCGTATTGAGCAAAGATTCGTTGTCAAATCCCATGCCGCTACCAGCAGAGTAGTGTAGAAGGCTCTTCTAGAATGTGACCTTCAGATGTTCTCGTCGAGCAGATATTTCTTCTCAATCCTCATGCCGCTACCAACTGATTAGCGCACAATGCTCTTCTAGACTACAGTCTCTTAGAAAGGGCTTCCACTTTCTCAAATCTTTCCACGACCAGCTGTGCGCTGAACTTCTGCCTGGGCAGACATGGTGGTTTGTCGATTGCTTTGACCGAGTGTATTCGAGCCATGGTGTTGGCGGCCGAAAAATAGTTGGTCTTCTTGTCGAAGAAGGGTTATGTCGCTGAGATGAAGCTATTACTTCACCTCTAGTAGGAGCTCAATCTTCGTACCGTCGTCGCTTAAGGCCTTGAGCGAATCCTTGGAATCTTTATTACGCTGCCGCCATCAGAAATTATAATATTATTGAATTGACACTGTATTATTATTTTGATATATGATTCTATTACTAACAATGCTCGATGAGACAGATCTGGGAGATGATATTGCTCTGACGAGAGATCGATAAGTCGAACATAAGCCATGCCTGTGAATAAATGTGACAGGGTATAACAGAGAGACCGAGTACCAGATGAGATTCCTTTCACCAAGCCTTAATAGGCTCGGTGACAATACAGAAATCCTACTAGACGAATATTGTCTCGCAACCCCACGGTCAGTATACCTAGGTATCTGGTGTCGCTCGGTCGCGCACCTGGATTTCAAACAGGTGGAAGATGAAAGATTCAGCATCAGCTCCTTTCCTATCGAGCATGGTCTCCCTTCGACGGAAGGGGAAAATCTGTCAAAATTTCCATTGCTTGCATATATTCGTTATCAATAAAATTTGTGAATATATTAGAGCAGCGTTGCAGCATTGACCCTTCTGCAGATGCTGTTTGCTTGCGCCCCCAACTGCTCGCTTAAGATGACAGACCAGTTCCGTCCTATCAAGGTACAGAGTCTACAGACCTTGGAGACCATTGACTTCATGAAAGCTCTCTCCCTTGATTCCCGAATTTAGTACAGCTAGCTTCTTAGTAAGGGCATACCAATGATCGATTCCAGAACGAGAGGATGCAACGGACCAAATTGCGATAATCACGTGACTACATAAGACTTCCCTTCCATAGTCCATTTGCACAACTTCCTCGATTTAACTCAAGTGAGGCTCAAATCTCTAGTACCATCATCCCGGCTACTTAACCCAGCTACAGATTTTCTTTTGATTCCAGATCCGAAGATCAGACAGCGCGAAGTGAACAGTGGAGCACATTCGGTTTCAATCAGCACTTTGAGACGACAAAACCAGGGGAAGTCTCCACTTTGTCTAAGCCAAGCGTAACCTCCTCGAGCTTCTGCAACATCAGGTTCGTCTCAACTACGACTCTGGATGATCATTGCCCCTGTTATCTTCGGATATGGCCCCGAAAACAGATCTTATGATTGACAGATGGCATAACTCCCGCTTGCACTTGCGTTCTGACATGGAGTTTGGTATGGATACCCGGGTAACATCGTGAATGTCATCGGAAATACGAGACTTGGCAACTCCACATCTTCGAGGGTGAGTGAGTATATAATGTTTGGATTCCTCGACGTATTTGCAAATCATTCCTTTCAACCACCATCTTCAATACCAATCCATTCTCTACTTCCATTCTTTTCCGCAGGTCGGTCTTTACTTTGCAAACTTGAAGTACTATCTCAACCACTTCTACCAATCAGCACTTCTCAGCAACCCCTCCCAAATTACAACTCTTCAAAATGCAGTTCTCCATCACAGCCTCCCTCTTTGCTCTCCTCGCTGTTGCTAATGGTCTCGCTATCGAGAGCCGTCAAGCCGGTGCCAACGCCAACCGCCCAGTCCCCAATGGAGCGTGCTGTGTTCCCAACACTTCCTTGAAGCAAGATGTTTGCAACGTCAATGGCCAATCCGGTCGTTGTGTGCCTGCTGGCGTCAACAACTGTAAGTTACTCGCTAACTCGTCCCGAGAAATGTTACTAACCATGCATGTTTAGGCGGAGCGGCTTTGACTTGTATCGAGGACAACAGACTTACCTGTGATGCCAACACTTTGGAGCGTGGACGTCCCCGTTGCAGACTTGTTTGAATGATAGATGAGATGGATGTGGAGAATGGATATACCCTGGTGGCCTAAAATTACAACAATTTCGGAAATGGATGTTGGCGGGATTGATTCGCGCGAGGAGTTCCTCGTTCTTGACGGATTTGAGGATGACTTGCTGGGGATTGGCTCGAAGTTACTTGTAGCTCAAATGACAACGTTTTATATTCCTGAAAACATTATGATCTGGTGATCGTGCTAGGCGAGTTTTCAATTTGACAAGTTTATTTACCATGGAAGAGATCTCTGGGAAGGAGACCACAGCAGGATCTACCGATCAGCATACCTACCAAGCCAGACTTTGGCAGTCTGGATGCTAGGAGATTGGCAGCCTCAATTTCAATACTGAAGAGGATAGAAGGTCTCGAGCTACAAGTACCACGCCGCAAAGGAAGTGAAAGTTCAGGCGTAATGGAGCAGAACCTCGCGGTGTTGTTTGAGGGATGCCGTATTTGGGTCTATAGCCTTCGCACAACTCCTCAAGTTTTGCCTTGTGGTCAAGGTTTTGTTGGGTATGATGTATCCGTAGTCATGCATGCATGGGATCTGTATGTGAAGAGCAGTAAACATCTCACAATCAAGTATGAGCTCGTAGACGATGATTACGAGATCACCAATACAATTTCCGGTGGTCTAGCTAGAGATGATGTTTTGCAGGAGAAGAATAGATTTATAATTGCTGAAAAATACCGCGTCACAAGCGTAGACAGGCAAGAAAACGAGAGTAAAGCTGAGACTAGTGCAGAAGATAGTGGGGACCAAAATGGCTCGCAACAGCAGCAAGATATTATTGATGAAACGGGGTCGGTGCAAGAGGAGGATCGCCTTCAGAGTTATCAGATATTGTAGACTTGTTTGTGGTTAAACAGACCGTCAAGTTAGCATCTCTTGCAATGAGAATTAATTCACCTTCGACTTAAATCGCATCCTTCCTTTCAGGAAACTAAACTAAACGAATACGTATATACTTGTCTATATATAGTCAGCGAAAGAAATCAGCGCTGGACCAAAGAATTCATCAAGATCTCGCAAAGTGCTCCACTGCTTGGCCCTGAGGCTCTGAAATCTGGACCAATTTTAAAGCATAGAAATGACTGAAGCATTTGATGAAGACAGAGATGAAAAAGAAAATGCGAAAGGTGCTCTATGAGCTGAGAAGATGTCTTCTCGACGCTTCCTTACTCGTGAACACTGGCAATGACAGTAGTGAAACTTTGACAGCAGATAAGGAAAGAAAACTCATCTTTCAGCTCTTCTCTCCCATCTATGTCAGTTGCACATTCAGATAGAAAGATTTATTTCGTGCTACTGCAAAGGCTTTCCGAAAGATCGGACGATAACAAAACTTGGTTCAACCGGTCTTCGTGCGTTCGAAGCTAGTTTCTAGTGATGACAAGATAAAGATTTGTTATATACACACACATATTACCCTTATCCAGGCTTGGTATTTCAGACGCGCCTAACCCAACCGGACTCCTAATACCCAACTCCGAATCCCCTCATACCCAAGAATAAATCCTAATTAGCCCTCACCCATCCAAAAGCACCTCCCCCGTGCACAACCCTATTCCTCCCGGCACAATTCAGACATCTCCTCTCCGCACCCAAGTTACTAATCGCACAACCATGACACACCTGTTTCCCACAGGACGTACATCCATAGTCGCCTGAACCTTCCATGTCAATATCCATCGTGTCCACATCCATCGCATCACCACCCTCATGCCCCAGACCCACGTCACAATCCTCACAATTGGTCGCTGGGAAGAACGCATTCATTCCCGGAGGCGCCGATGGCGTATTCGCAGTTGAAGTCGAGTAATTGCTACCAGGCGAAGATCCTCTTGTCCCCGGAGCCATCGGGCCATGCCAGAACGAATGTAAACTAGTCTGTCCCGAGCTCGATTGCGCTCTCGGTAACGAAGAAATCGGTTCTTGTCGTTTAAGAGGTGGTCTGAATGATGTAGGGAGAGCGGAAGCTTGTGGTTTCTGTGCGCCGGAAAAAAGAAGTGATAATGTATGCTCTATGGAATGTATTAGATAGGGCAATGGGGAGAGAGGTAGAGGGAAGGCATACGGTGGACTTCGGACTCGGAGGGACGATTGTCGCGGTAGCGTTTGTGGGTTCGTGATGAGAATAGAGAGGGTGTAGATATTGGAGATGGGTGAGAGATTGATGTGTAGCCTGGTGCTGAGGGGGGAGAAGAGAGGAGGGAGGATGAGGTTGAGATCTCGGAGTCGGAACGTTTCCGTTTAAGGACCATTTCCGCGACTTGACGATATATAGATGGTATGGACGAGCGTGAGGATATATTAAACTGTCAATTAGATATGCAGATGTTAGCGTGGTGGGAAAATGAAGCTGTCGATAGAGGAGGGTGCTTCGAGATTGGATGGCTGGAAGACGCGATCACTTTACGCCAGAATCAAAACACGCTAAGCATTTCGCGCTTCACTCTTTTCAGACGTCAATCAGACTTCCGCCAAGCATTAATTACACGCGATACTCTTCTTCCAGACTGAATATATAAATTTCCCAACAATTGTATACTACTCCCACTAGGAGTTTAAAGAACTCGGTTCTTCTGTCCAATCGCATGTAAACCTAATTTGATCATTCGAGATCAAATCGACAAGCAATAAGATGAGTACCGCCATAATACCACCATAGCACTGCCTCCTTCGACACCAAACACTCCACAACGTGATCACGACTGGGTTATAACTTGAAATTTGCAGCTTTTGAGAGTGGAATCTATCAAATTCAGTGAGAGGAAAGAATGGTACAACCCTTTGGCGACCTGAGATGTTCAACGAACTTGAATAAGTGAGCGTTAATGAAGGACGGGATTCGGGTCAGGTCAAAATCATACAAGATTATCCAGTCTTTTACAAGTTTTCCATGTTGTTTCATGGACGCCTGTTAATCAATCGCAGCCAAAGAAATAACAATTATCAACCCGAAGCAATCCCGCAAAGTGCGATCCTCAGCACCCATATCTCCTCAACCTAGCCCAATGACCCAATGACATAATCCTTATCAGATCTGCACTGAAGTCCCCTTTGCTAAACACACCGTTCCTACCAATTACTTCTGCGGGATGCGAAGCTTTGGAACTTTGCGTAGTCTGAATGCGACTTGAGGTGGCCTCCCTCCCAAGCATCCGCAGCTGGGTAGGCTGCGTAGGCGTAAGCTGGTCGCTCATCATGCAGATATGGCTCTAGAGCTGGCTTACGAGCATTCGATGTATATGGAACTACTGGGAATGCCATCTCTACATGCGCTTTGATGTGCTTAGACTCCCAAGCATCGGGGGCTAGAAAGGCTCGTACTGGCTCCTCATACTCCAAAGATGTCTGTTGCACAGGCGTCCGAGTTTTCCATTTCATTATTACTTGCATTGCTGCCATCTCGAAGGCCGAAGAGAAGTCAGCCGGCGCAGCTGGTCCTCTGAACGGCTTATTGACGCTCAACATTTCCCTCAATTCTTTGGCCGTGACTCTCAACGACCCTTCTCATCTTGTCGCCTGCTTCGGAGCAAGGAAGTCGTGAAGACGGATCATCTGATTCACGTCTCCAGCTGCATATACTCCCAGGCTTCAGCTGGAAGCCGGCGTTCGCGGAAGACTGCGTAGTTTGACTGGCGCAGGAATGGTCTGCCTTTGCTATTAGTCTCCAATCATGTCTTGAGCCCCTCGGTTGGCATTCAATTCGGTCCTTTAACCCTATAGTGCTGGCCAGGGAGGTTGGATGGCTGAAGCAGCGGCCTCTCGCAATTCCGTTGTTGCCGCAAACGTAAACTGTAGTCCAGAAATCTTACAAACCCGACCTCAAGCAACACAACATTGATGGCGTAATCGACGGAGTTGACTCTCACCAGTTCTCTGTTTCGCAAAAACGACGAGCCGCATGATCTGCCTCCCAGTCTTCTGGTCCACTGTCGACATATTCAACGGTATTGCCTACATCCGCAGGTGGAGCAAGCTTCCAGTCATTAGGACCGAATTCATAGGCTATGGACTCCGGTAGTGGTATGACAGGAAGCACCAAGAAACCTTCCGGTGCAGCACATCCCGCGATCAGCCTATACACTCCACACATATCCTTACTCTCTCTCGGTGACTAACAACGATTTCCTTCATCTGCTTTGTCTGTTGTGGTGCAAGCAGATCGTGGAGGTTCATCATCTCGTCGACATCGCCCGCTGCGTACTTCCACGCTTCTGCTGCTAGTGGCCGGACGTGGAAGCATCCGTAATTGCTTGATCGGAGATATGACTTTCCACTATAATTGGCATTTTACCAGTCCTCGCGCTTCTCACGAGACATCCAAACGAGCCCATGCTTCCAGATACAATCTGCGAGGGAGATTGTGTATTCGGTATCAATCGATTGAACTACGCCTCTCAAAGCGACTGCAGTCAACGCCAGTTGATTACGCGCTCGAAAGATAGAGTGATATTTTAGATAGAGAAGAGGGCATCCTGTTCGCCTTGTGGGACCCAACAGACTTGGTAGTGATCACGGAGTTCTAGAAGTCTACGAAGCGTTCGCTCTCATTGTCTAGAGCTACCTCCGGTCCCAGCTCAACCAAGTCGAATACGAACGTGTGAGTTTACAGTCGCACACGTACTCAGATGATGTCTACGGTGCCTCCTCTACCCCTACCCTCACCGAAAGCTACTCACCGATCACAAACCAATCCGACACCAATCCCCAAATCGTAGCCACCAGCGCGAGATCCGTACCAAGCCAGCCTTATACCACGGCGTTGCAACTTCCCAGGTCTCTGCTACGTAACCACTGCCAGCGATGTGATTCGCCTCCCAATCATCAGGGGCTTGATCGACAACCTCTTCGTCGTCCGTTTCCGGCGGTGGCCTTTGTTTCCGGGGACCGTGTTCCCATGGCTTCTGCTGCTTCGGATAAAAGACCGAGAACTCCTCTGGTGATGCGGCTCCCGTGATAGGCTTCTTGTCATTAAGGGCTTCTCCGAGTTCCCTGATCGTTGCCTTATCAACCGCTTCTCTCAGCTGAGCATTTTGTTTCGGTGCCAAGAGATCGTACAGGTGCATCATTTGGTCGACGTCACCCGCTGCATACTCATAGGCCAGCACAGAGAGTGGTCGAATGCCGAAACATCTGTAATTAGATTGTCTCAGGTAGGATTTTCCTTCCCAGTTCGCGTTGAGCCACACGTCGAGGGCATCTAGGGTCATCCAGGCATCCCATTCGATTCCAATGCAGTCTGATAGCGAGATTCTGTGAGTGAAACTTCTATTCCTCTCAAATCCCATGACGCCAACAGCGATGAGTGCTAAGTTCAGGACTTTTTCAGCTGGTAAAGTAATTCCCAATAAGTGGAATAAAGCATCTTGATCGCCTCTTGGGTCCCACCAGACCTGGAAATGGTGTGGCGACTCAAGTAGGATTCGAAGGGACAATTCGTCTACCTTCGTGTCCAAAGCTACCTCGTTGCCCAACTCCAAAAGATCGAACACGAAGGTGTGGTCTAACTCTCTGCTGTATAGTTGAAGCACAGTAATTGTTCCCTCTCTGCCCAGGTTCTCGCCTTCTGAGTCCCAGAAGAATTGTGGAACTTCTCGGGTACTTAGGTGGAAGGGGGGAAGTTTTCGGAGAGCAGCGCGGAGTTTCTTTCTCGTGTTGACAGCGGTTCTCTTCGGGTCGCTGTAAGTAAATTTCACTTTGTCTACGGCAGATCCTTCTTCCAACGCGTCTTCTGTACTTCAGTCAGCATGACGCTGTGATATGGCAACCCTCTTCTCTTCAGTGCTTGCCTTGATCCGGAGTGGTCGTTCCAGTTCTGTCGCTGCCAATCTCTGTCTCACTGCCAATCTGACTCTCAATCGTGCCTTGACTGGTAGACAGTAGTAGTTTGAGGTTGTTGCGTGTATTTTCAAGTGAGTATGCGTCGAGGTCAAGCGACAGCGCGCTCCTGATGGGTGGTTGAGCCGCCAAACTCTCGTCAGCGCGAGAGAGGGCGACATCAGTCGTAATATTCCTTTCGGATGTTCCAGAGAAGCCTGATGGAGGAGACTTGATGGAGGGAAGGATATCTCTTATAGAGCTTTCTGCACTAAGACTGCCATCAGGAGGTTCGTAAAATCTCAAATGGACTCTGTCAAGTGATTCCACAATTGAGTCGGAGTTGAAGCCTTGCGCAGGTGCAGGTGAAATATTCTGCCGTAAGTCAGTGACCTGTAGTTCAAGATACTCGTATCAATTTTGTTGCGAAGCAATAGGAGATAATGTGATTATTCATTCTTACCTCAATTTCCCAGCTCGCCACTCCAATATCCTCGTTCGCTCCGCGCTCTGCGGACTCCTTGGTGCTAGTCATGATTCTAGAATTGGGGCGATGATTTGTGGTTTTTGAGAGTGCTGAAGGATGGACAGTTGTTGACGCTTGATTCCGACGGTTGCTATGCCCGGCTGCCCCGCGGTGTCGTCAAGCATGTCGAGGAGGTGCTAGCGCAAGCTAAGCGAAGATACTATAACCACTTCCGCTAGCACAGCTCTGCGACATTAGAAGCTTGATATAAGCATACAAACATCTTCATAATTCGAGATGCTCCATTCCTTAATCCTCCAAATTGTGCCAGATCCAATCCATTTGATCGGCAAGTGTTTCCTCAATGTCCAAGCCAAGATCGACATCAACACTTGGTGGGAACAAATCCGGACCAGGGACCCAACCTCCCGCGATCGCTTCTTCCTTGTGTCTTATTAATCTCAACAGCTTGTTGTTACTCTGAATTTTAAGAAAGATCGTGATCAAACATGTACTCCACACCTTCCATTTTGATTCAGCTCTTGGCGGCGGGGTTACTGTTCCCCAATCGTCGATATTGTACTCGACAGCTTTTGGTGCCATCCTCTCAACCCATATCGTGCTCAGGAGGTTCCAAGGGTATTCTCGTGTTTGAATATAAGGAAGAAATTCGAACGAGCTGAGTTCGCCTCGGGAGACAAGCTGGCGGACCGAAACATTATTCTGCAGACGTTGACGACTGAACTTGAACACCAGCATCCAGCTCTCTCTCGTCTGGCGCACAGAATAGTAGTCGTACAATTTCTCGATGGCGTCCATATCGCCAGCAGAGTACTCCAAGGCTATGTCTGGGAGCTCGTCGTACCCAAAGACGCTATAGTTACACTTCTTGAAGTAGTTCTTTGCCTCTGTATTAATGGCGACAAAGTCCGAGAGCTCTGCCGGTGTCATCCAAGCCTTGCCATGGCGTCGCACAGCGGTGCTCAAGCTCCGAAGGTTCTCGTGTGAGGCAGCTTCTCCAGATCCTAGTTCTAGAAGCTGTACATCAATGACTCTGCTAAGCTTGATCCCAAATAACCCGAACAACGCATTCTGATCCTGGCGGCAGTCCCACATCAATTTGATATGCTTGTCGGACTCCAGAACCTTTCGCAACGACGTTCCTTGCTTATTCCGAGCCTCAAACATTGCAGTGCCTCCTAGCTTCTTGACATCGAAAACGAAGGTGTGCTCCAGTGAGCGAATCCTGATTTGCATTAGGCGGATGTCTCCATCACCAGCCAGCTTGCAGGCTTCGTAGTCGAGGCTTAACTCTGGTGCTCGGAGGGTGCTGCGCTTAAGATTGGAGAGCAGAGGAAGGAAGTTCTCCAGTTCCTGAGTGGTTTCGATTAAGCTTCTGTGTGGGGTGTTGAACTTCCCAGGTGTATGCACATCCAGTGTATCTACAACTTCTAGATCGTGTTAACTGCTGTCGATCAGATTCCGTCGACTTAACTTACTAGCAGATACATCCATTGAATTCTGGATTTCATCGAGCGGCCCAGTGGTTTTCGAGGGCGTCGCAGGGAGACTGTTGTCATTGTATGCTTCGCTCTCAACGCGCTTCTCACTTTCGGCGCAAAGTTCACAAGTCTCCCAGGCAGCATGGCCATCATGTATTAATTTCCAGTCGATATCGGCGTAGAACGGGTCGGCCTTTGTGCAGAACTCTACCGCAATGGGCGTGTGAACAGTTGGCGTATCTGCCGCGGGAGTATCATGGATGTTGACAAACTTTGAGCACGAAGCGTCTGATTCTCGTTGAATGTGCGCTCTGGTGTGATTTATACTCTCGGAAGAGAGGTGCTCGCGATTTGATGGGATGGGTGCAGCTGGGGCACTAGAGTTTTTGTTACTCTTCTGAGCGAATAATTTAGCATAATCGAAACCAAAGCTTAGAGACGTGCTACAAAATAGAAGTTGATCTGAGAGTATGAACTTTGATAAGGAATGGGGCGAAGCTTACTGATTGCGACTGCACTGCAAATAGTTTCTTGATATGGGAGATCATCGTATTCGTGGAAAGACTGCTTGTCATAATCTCGAATTTTGGCAGCGAATATATCACGCAACTGCGGCGCGTCAGAGGTGAGGAGTGTTTCGTCGATGTAGTATGACTTGGGATAGTATGAAGAGCCGTAAATCGAAGTAGTAGTTTAAAAGAGCTGTAGAATTCAAAATGTGTCGGGTCAGAGCGTGTCATAAATTCCTCTACGATATATAGAATTCATTTTTTGCTGGTGGGAGCTATTCGGGAGAACTAGCAGGCTCGGCGTTGATATGAGTCAACCATAGATTCGAAATATTAAGTACGCAGAGTTTACCTAGCGCATTTCGTTATATGCACTAGCTTTCTCTTATCTCATATATTAAGGGCAAACTATGAGGAGTATTGTGGCTTGATCGAGTGTAAATAGGTATGCAATTGATATGGCGCCAGGTAAGTCTCATAAGGCAATGCGTTCACAGGCCTTTGCCCGCACATTTCTCTGGTTGATAAGTAATTACGTCTGTGGGTGCTTCCGTTTTGAGTAATTCGTGTTCAAAAAAAATTATCTGGATCTCTGTAGCGCCGAAGGGCTAACATATAGTCAAGCTAGTGTACGTTTGTTGTAGATGTGTCGGTATCACTCTGTGCTAGTACGTATAGTGAAGTAGTCTAGTTGAGCTAGTACTATAGTAGTATTATGGATAGTAATAGTAGTTGTATTTGTGGCTGCAGAATCAAGGTATACCTTGATAGAAGGTCGAGATATACTAGGCCGGCTAATCCTCGGTTTCACTATACGTGACTATGAACCATATGGCCTAATACTGGGAGTACCTTAAAGTGACTCGAATACTACCGTAAATACTATGAATTAATCGATCTCTCTAAGCAACGCTTTTGCCTTACCTCGAAAGCTATACCCTAGTACAACTATCGAAGTAGGAAGGTAGTAATACAAAGCCGTGGCGCTCCTACGTGATTTCGGCATGATTCTGTCAAGTGATGATTGCAGGAAACCTATCACTGGCTGTTTTCCAGCTTCTTGTCATCAAATTCTCCTCTCTCTCCACCCATTCCATAGGCTTAATTACCAATTTGTTGGTGTCCATTAGCTCCTTTAGAGCGCCGTTGCAATTTGACTTCGTCATTGCGTCTGCAGGATTGTCTGGCCCTGCCACCCAAAGTACCTCCGAAATCTCCTTTGCGTAGCTCTTTTCCGTATAGAGGTCTTGATCTGGAGATTGCTGTTGTTTTCGCTGTGGTATAGTAGCAGTAGATCGAATTGAAGAGGGAAGGGGAGGCTCGTAGGTGTCTTTATTGAAGTCAAAGGTATTACCGCCGGGAGGTAGAAACATCGTACTACGGCGTCTATTCCGCCGCTTCAGGTATCCTGTGCTGTATTTCTTGTATTCGTCATTATCCATCTTGTGCCGCAGTAGGTTCAATACGTCTTTCTCTGCGTCGTCGTTCATCTGCTCTTGAGTCTTCTAGGGTTGATTAATCTCCGGTAGAGCGCCTTGAACTGTATTAGCGCCTTGAACCGTAGCTCCTTGAACCTTATACTTTAGCCATTCCGACGATATCTTCTCGCCTTGCATACTTTTAAGCTCTGCTACTGTCTATCCTGGGCGTACCTCCTTCTATGGAGTATCAAGTAGAATTGAAAGCTCTAATGCTATGTTATCGTCGTCGGGTACGAATACTCCTTTAGAGCGCAGGTAGGTAATGATATCGTCATTCTAGGATTTTGGGGCTAGAAGAAAGCTGTCTTTAGTCTATCCTTCGAATTTTTCCTTAAAGGGAGAATAGAGAGCTTTATTAGTATATATAGAGGCTTTTGATTCCCTTGTAAAGTTGTAAGAGTCTTTCCGGTAGCTTTGATTTGGCCTGGCTCAGGGGGTGGTTTTAGCACCGGGGTAATAGGATTGGCAGGCTTGTGGGAAGAATTTATTAGTGTCGATGGCGTACTACTACTTCGGTGGTACTAGGTTTGGCGAACTTGTAGATGTGATTACGGCGGTGATTTAGGGTAACTCGCGCTCGATTTAGGGTTATGATTATGAAGTAACTTTGAACATCCCGAGGTTGCGAAACCTCCATTGCGGATTCTGCTGTTGTTTTCGTCGCTTAGCTCTTTGCCAAGCCTAGAGTCTACACTATCCGAGCTGGTCGAGCCTGCGAGACCAAGATTCGCATACGAAGCATTAGCGGCGTCGATGTCGACTTGTTGCGGAAGTAGATCGAGGAGTCTCAAGATGGGCCTTGACACTTATGGTGATGTACTGAGATGATGATAAGTATTTCGAATCTTGGAATGGGTTGAGTGGAAGTTGTGTAACACAGGTACTTACTGATAATCTCTGCTGGGTTTTATTTATCATGACCTTCTTACCACTGCGTAGAACTCCCATGAGAGAAATCCATCTCTATAGAATTGATATCTTATAATTCGTTCGAGGAAGTGGAGGGGAGAGCAGAATCAGGAATAGTTTGACACAGGTATCGCTAGGTATCGAACCTGTTTGCGACATTGCCATCGTCATGTGTCCTTACCAAGTTCATTGAATATCAAGATTCTTCAAGCTATGAATGCGTCTCACAGCGTGGTCGTGGCTTGGAGGAATAATGCGTCAAAGAAGATGCTGATATCTATGGAACTTTGTAAAGTTCGTCATGCAACCTTCGATATAGAAGCGCCT
The DNA here is from genome assembly GCA_014282315.1 of Neospermospora avenae. Lineage (NCBI taxonomy): Eukaryota > Fungi > Ascomycota > Leotiomycetes > Helotiales > Ploettnerulaceae > Neospermospora > Neospermospora avenae. The sequence continues at coordinate 3,799 of JACBAH010007156.1, read as the reverse complement.
GCTGAAGAGGTCGAACTTCATATATTATACTTGAAGACCTATTTATAATGCTCTGTATACTTGCTGTCATGTAATATAATTCAGGCATTTATAAAAACATGATGTCACAGGATCATGGATTTCTCAAGTCACATCGCGTCACATCATGATAATCTGATGTGTCATGAGGTCATGCCGTTAACAAGCTACCCTCTCTGTTGTAATGACAGAAGTACTTCCCCAGAACATACAGTAAATCGCAAGCCCCAAATTCACAGGAAACAAGTAACCCCGAACAGATCCTTACTCGTACCAAGTCGCGATGACAGCTGCCGCTGATTCCCGAGAAACAAAACCGCACTATACTTAAACACGAGAATACCGTTATTTCCATACAGAAAAGAAAATCTGCCAACTTTCATCGCTTCTACCTTTTAGTGTCTACCCATCTTTACGAAAACCTGCGGAGAACTGGTCTTGGTGGTCTCGTATCCCTCCATCTGACTCTCTGCGATCCGCTTCGCACTCTCGATAAGAACTACTTCCATCATAGCTGGATCTCCTTTCAAGATGGACAGATAGAATGAGTATAGGTGGCTCATGTAGACCGTATCATTGGCCGCATAATCGAGCAGCGCCTCCGGCAAGGGTCTCAATTCCCACTTCTTGAAATCTCCCGCCAGGAACTTGCTCCCTCCTTCCTTGGCAGCTGACCAGGCTGTCTGCTCAGTTTTGCAGAGTCGCAAATGATTCTTGACGCAGGAGTTGAGGCCTAGAAGATAGGACTTTGATTCTCGACCGCGGGTTCCCAGCTCCATGAGCTGGAGGTCAACGCCTCCTTGCAAAGCCACATCAAACTGTCCGTGAAGAGCTGCAGAATCAGCACGGAGATCAAAGAAAACCTTGATGATGTTTGAGTCTTCAAGGAGTGACTTTAAAGTTTTGCCATTGGGAGCTACGTGGTGGAAAAGGGCTTTTTGAAGTGTGATGACATCGAGCACGTAGCTGAGGCCCGACGCGGAGGCGAGACTGATTTGGATGGTTGACAATCGTCCCTCTCTGCCATGACCTGGACCAGATTCCTCGTCTATGAATATCTCCGCGATCCCTTGCTTGATGCTTCCGAGACGAAGAAGTACCTCGTCGAGACCCGCGATCGTGTTGACGACTACCCTGGTTCGGAGTGGCACTAATGCCATGCCCAGACCTCTATCAACGTACGGTGGAATGTTCCATCCCATATTTGGTAGGGTTTTCACTGAAGAAGCAAAAGCTTGAGCATGAGCGTCTGATGATGAGAGAGTAGACCTCGAACTGCTTCGTACGTGTTGGGTCATCGAAGTTTCCTGGAAGAAACTGCCATTGACAGCAGTATGACTGTTGCAATTACCTTCTGCTGGTAGGGCATTGTACAATCCGTTGCTGCTGGGAGGGTATCCGCTGCAAATCGCACGGCCAATTGCGTGACTGCGCTCAATGTTTGGGTCAACGTAATGCGCACGCTGGGGCTGAGGAGCATAGCTAAGGGTTTGGTCTTGATAAGGAGTCCAAGGCGTTTGCCATACAGAACCGTGGTCATTCATACCGAAAGATGATCCAGATGAACTCATCTGCCAGTTCTCAAAAGAGTTTTGTTGTGTGAGAACATGATTGCTTTGCATGAAGGATAGCGATGTAGCTATGCTCGTGTTGTATTCCACGGGTGGACACTGTACATCTTCAAAGTCGGTAGCGATAGGAGGTCTATCGTAGACAGGGAAGCTTCGGTATGATTGGTTGCGACCAGATGATGACATGTAGTTGTTGTTGTCCGGGCCTCCACCAAAGATAGGGCCGTAATGTTGTGACATGTTGACCTACATCAGTCAGATTGTGCTATTCAGTTGGACTCTTGTATACCTTGCATTCAAATCAATAACTACTGACTTTGTTCTAGAAATATCATGCGCCTGAGAGGGATAAAGCTCTTGCGATTGTGTTCGAAGATCATTTGTAAATTCGAAATTCTCGAAGAGACTTGCGCTGCTTCAGTCAGATTGTTCATTTCAGTCACTCCATAGTGACACCTACAGAGCAACCGATAGTTTTCACTTGGAGAGCCTCCGCTCAACTGAGGAAACACTTGAGACTGTCTTCGAACTTGGCTCGGGAATATGAAGTGGTTGCCAAGAATCGTAGTTGCAGGAAGCTTTTATCGCACGGTTGCACGAAAGGAGGGTTGCAAGAACAATTTCCGGAGTACAGAATGTGTGTATTTGATATTTCGTCGGTTGCGCGTTGCTATAGTTTGAGAAAGTAAGGCGGAGCTTCAAGGTGTAGCGACCCATTAAAATTGAGGCTCGGAGCTAAAGGAATTACGCGAGGTCGACGTAAACATTGAACGAACTATATAGATGCGACAGATTTCAATTCACCGACAATTCGCAACAGTGTTCAGAAATGATTCATCTATATACACATGTGATGCGTCGCACTATCATGAACGTGAGGCTGAATGAATCTGCCATATGATAGTAGAAGTGAGCAATAAGGAAGGTAAGCTACTGCTTAAAACCCAGTTGCAATCAATTAGTGGTCAATACTCTAGAGTTTGTCTAGTAAAGCTTCTTGTATCTTATTATATTGAGATTGAGCAGGCTTCCTTGAACTAGCCTAGCTCATTAGTGCGTTGCTTGTTACTACGCCGCTACTCTTTTACAAAACATGTTCGACGTAACTCTAAAGAACATGTCGTACTCCCTATGATTCTACACGTAGGAAATTTGACTACCTTATTCTTATGGCCTCTTGGCCTCTTCTAGCTAAAAGTCGTTCTCTGTCTGCCCGTTGTATAGGCCGAGTTACCAGCTCGTTCGTGTTTTAAAGCCTCTTCAATGCACCTTGGCAATTTGGCTAGTCCTCACATCAACGAGAGTTATGGTTCCTAACAGCCAGACTGCTTCTGTGACACTGTTCGTCAATGATTCTGATGAAAGCTCACGAGGTCGGTCGTAAGTGTCTTCTTTCGAGATGTGCGAGATCGCGACACATTCGTGGAAGGACATTGAAGGATCAAGTAGCAAGCCCTTGACGATCGAAAGGTATACCCAATAACGGATAGAACTATCCTATATTGGGTAATCCCTGACGGATAAACTATCAAGCAACGGGCAAAATAGCCCACTAACGGGTAAAAGCTATACCCCATAACGGGTAAAAAAGAGTGTCACATAAAACGAAGGGGATGTTCAATGCCTTCACCGTATGTAGGTCTCGGATCTGAAGCTTTCAAGGTAAGAGGCGAAGCAAAGATTGTACAGTACTGCTTTGGTGGGAATGCGATGGCAGGAGGAGCAGAGCAGCTTTATATACCCACTGCCCAACTCCCAACCGAGTGTTTCGAACCAGCTGTAGCAGTCAGCTGTACAATTTAAGCCTGATCTGCTGATGCTCATTCTCGTTCCCACTCCCAAACCCAATTTCTGTGCTAAGCCTCATGCTCCATCTCGATTCCAAAAATTTACGTTTCACTTCACTAAGCAAGCACACTAGCAAGCACACTAGCGAGCAAACAAACAATTAGAACGAAAAACGAAAGGTCAGAAGTTAGGAACCAACTGATAGAATAGACAAAAGAACATTACTATTACTAATATAATCAGGGTATCAAATATGCCCGCCTGCCCGCCGGCTGTCCAGTCCATTTGGTCCTACGCCCTCGTCCATAGATACGATGCACAAATACAAACTTCGCCCCCAAACCATGCTCCCCTGACCTTTTCTAAGTTGCTCTCTTGCAAACAACGTCCTGTGCTCGGCAATCTCCATTCACAACCAAAAC
>JACBAH010007155.1:0-22047 GCA_014282315.1 Neospermospora avenae | reverse complement strand
CTAAAAGGGAGTCTATATATGTAATTTTATAGAAATTCCTTTTTTTAACCATAGTATAAAGGTTCTATTAGCTCCTTAGATATAGGTGATAGAACTTCTGTAAAGATCGCTCTAATCTAGCTCACGTAATTATTTAATTTGAATAATTTCTGAAATTCGTTTCAAGCTCATAGATCCATACTAGCTTCCCGAGCACTTAGTAAGGCACTTTTTGGCGTATAGAATATGAATATAACTTGAATGATAAGTGATGCAGTAAGGCGATTCTCAGTTGTCTAATTGACTTCGATTATGAAAACCTTTCATTTGAGATCCACTCGAAATCAAACTGATTGTTCAATTTCGAATCGCATTTAGTTGATTCTGCCATACACTGCAGGAGAGTGAGCTGATCGTGCCGAGTTTCGCTGATCAGGGTCGGACTACTGGGGATTCCTTGAAACGGTAGTTTTAGCGCAAGAGTGGATACTTACCACCATGCAGCTACAGTATCACAGCACTGTTTCATTATTGAAGAGAAGTGGCCATATGGATTGAAGGGTTCTGATTGCTATGTACGCTGGCCCTCCTGGGTTCGCTTAGGCTCAATGTACAGTAAACAAAACCATCCTTTCGCCATCGGTCACCAACAATCTCCAAGCCACAAACCAGCTCATGTCAGCGCCAACGAGTGCGAATCCCGAGTAGGAGGCACAGAAATGTCAAAAAAGACAAAGATCACATCCCAAATACACCGAGAGATTACCACATGCGCATTCTATCTATGAACATGCTCATCTATGGGCAACCAATTCCCCGACCAGTGCTGATGGAGCAGCAGTCAGCACTCTGTTCCACACTAGTTAGCTCAAATAGTTCGTCTGCGATGCGTATCGAGCGGGAAACATACGCATTGAGCCTCAGTGACACCTAGGTTGGAGCACCAGTCTGCAACAAGGTCGTTGCATCGGTCATCAGCATCCTCGCGGAGAAGGTTGTTGTGCTGATTCATGCACCCTTTCCACCCGCCGGCCTCTCCACCCCAGCAGCAGTCTTGTCCTGGGTTGCACTATTTCTGTGGTCAGTTTTGTCCACGTTGTGAGGAGTACTCGGGGGCTCTTACAGCTAAGACAGAAGAGCTGAAAAGTGCCACAGTGGCGATGAGGATGGCTGAGAATTGCATCTTGAAGGACTGTTGGAGGAGTTTGAAGTGGAAATGGTTGGATGAGGAGTCTGGATATGTAGGTAGGTGGAAGTAAGTGAGAATGATGATGAGGATGAGAAGGGTGAAGAATAAAATCGTAAGGGAATTGAGCTGTACTTATACACTTTGAAAAGAAATGACCTTCCGGGGCTGATAGAGTCCTGAGAATGAGCTCGAGTCGCGAAACAGCTTCTTGAGCGTAGTATTCGGAGTCTTCCACATGAATGAGTTGTAACTGACTGAGAACAAAGTACGATGTAAATCTAAATCATTGGATGCCAAGACAGCTCTTGCTCCGAGAAACCCTAAATCTAGTCAGATTTTGATCGATACTGGTACAGATTTACATTGAATCATGACTAGCTCCTAGACATTGTGGTTACGCGTGCACCTGAACCGAAGATTAACAGACTTGAATGCTACTGAAGCAACTTGACATCTATCAGACAGACGAGTGACGGCGACAAAGTCAGCTCATCCACAAAAATCTTATCTAGGCAAACAACTGCACTGCTTGGGACAGATATCTTGGCATCCTAGTGACATGACTCTAAGCATCAGAAATAGCAAGTCGTCACGATCATACGAGCAATTAGTGGTTCTTCGCTTATTTCAAAACAACTGTGCGAAATCACAACCTGTGCTTGGCACTATTTAAAGTCCAATTTTTAGAGTTTGACAGCGGTATCCTGCATGATGATTGCCAGCAGCTAAACCTCTTACTGATTCTTCTTTAATTTGCCTTCCTTGGGGATTACTCGAGACGATCCGGATACTACCGATGGGTTCATCTATCGCGCGGGCCAAGGCTTGGTGCGCGCGGGGTATATTTAAACTTTCTGGTCACACATGGCAGCAGCACGTTCCTGGCCTAAGATCTACTCTAATTCAAATTTAAGCTTCGGACTGGGATACAATTGCCGTGTTCCTCCAAAGTAAGAACGAAGTTCAGCCTCAGAGGAAGAAATGATTCCCACAAAGGACTGCTCAGCAATTTCTTTGGTTTGGAAATAGCGATGTATCATCGATAGTTACTCACTTCATTAAACGTCTGTTTGAGTTCGTGAGGCGGTAGAAGATGTCGACTGAATCGTTTGCATTCATTATCATTATCTTGATCATATTGTTAGGGCTTCCCCATTTCACGGTAACGCTAGGTAAGGCTGAGTTCGGGAAGTTAAAGCAAAGGTTAACAAATGCGCAGCTCGAAATTCATTGCCGTAGGCCTAGGACAGTAACGGAACCGTACTGTAGTAGGTCGGAGTTTCAGCTATTCTCAATAGAGCCTGTCTGTATGCAGTACCTTGATTTCTAGCAATGCTGTACCATTTCATCCACACTCGCACCACCCACCCACGGTCTGAGCATGCTTCAGTGGAGAATTTTTATGGGTCGTGAACCAGTCAAAAGATTGTCCTTCCGCCCGGGAGCCTTCGAGAAAGCTTCGACCACGAGGACTTTTGCTCTACAGTCAGTCCACGAGTCCCTTCAACTTCAGCATTCACTTTGGCCCCAGAGCTTCCTTTTGAAGTGGGCCCGCGTGTTTCTGGTGAATTGGTCCGTCGGGGACCTAGGTGGATTGAGTATAGAAGCCCATGATTCATGATTGATATCGTAGTTGAATCCGAATTCGATATGACACGTTCATTACTGCTTCTACTCTCGTATTCCGCACGATCCACTGGCCAAGGGACGGTCTTGTAAGGCTCACGAGTCACTCTAAAGACGGTGTAGGGACCCTGAAATCTTCCTAGAAGTAAACAACAATTTACTATTGGATCGACAAGTGGAAATCATCAATGACAGCCCTTTCAAAGGTTATCTCGAGTCTTGAAATGAGTTGGAGCTTCTCAAAGTGTGGATCGTACGACTGCTTCTAGCAAGTGGATACGGTCATAAGATTTCATGAAAGTCGACTCCTGAAGAGTCGATGTTCTATGCAGATCTAGAGCTCCGCCTTAACGACGCAGACTAAGACGGTCGCAACTATTGTCCTTACTCGTGTCTTGGAAATTCTACCTGAGATTCCATAATGTTCCCAACTAGATCAGACGACAGGTGATAGGTCTAAAAAACCCTTGGAAGTCTTTGCCCATGGGCCTGTGAGCTTCTCGTACCGATACATTGCTGGAAAGGTGTAGGAAAGACCGATGTTTTCCAAGCGATCACTCAAAATGACAGCTGTGAAAGACGTATAAGTACCACTGAGCCCCCATCTAGATTTCAAAAATCACTCTCGTCAACAATCATCACAGCAGCCTCTCCCTCCCCCAAGTACTTCACTGCCGTATACAAATCCAGCTTTCCAACAAGTTTCAACATGCAATTCAACACTCTCCTCGTCACCGCCTTCATGGCTTTCATGGCTCAAACCGGACTTGCTGTAAGTAGAAACAATCATGTTTCTGATCACACACAAGTAACTGACAACAATGTAGTGCACTCCGAGCCAGTGAGATTTTACACAAGTGCGACATCGAAGAACAAGTAAACTGACAGGGACACTAGGGACTGTTGCTGGGGTGGAAACGATGCCGGGTTGAATGGATGTGAGAACCAGCACACTATTGACAGCACGGAAGTTTGCACGAGTGCTCCTTACGTTGCCGACTACTGCCGTAACCATGGCGTCACTCGAGAACAGTGCCGTGCCGATTGCTGCTCCATCAGCACTGGCTTGGGACGTGGTTGCCCTTAATTAAACATGGCTCTCGCAGCAAAGGGTAGGTCTTTCATTCAATTCATGTGTGCGACGATGCCGGGATATCCAACTAACTGTGTCCAGCGCTTACTCGGGGGCTACTTGGTCTGGGGGTCAAATTTCGCTAGTGTTGGATGATGAGAAAAGGATCTGTGTGTTTGGTTGTCTGTTGAAATAGTTTGTTTCATCTGTCTCATTGAGGAATTAAGTTTGTCTATAGTGTTAGGGTTAGACCGAAGCAGAAATGAATTGATATTCTTCTATGAATCTCTCTATCCACCATCAGTATGACTTAGTGGTAAACTTTAGATACCTTAGAAGAGACCCTGGGACTGTATATCCTGGCGCAATCAGATCCTAAGCGATTGCTAGTGGAACTTCAGTATTCCTATGAATATCAAAACAAAATAAGAGCCTGCACAAATCTTTGACCTCCATCCAGCCAATCAAGAAAGCACATAAGCACATAACTACAATGAGCAAGATGTAAGACATTCAATTTGCACAAGTATCACCAGGACGGAAGCACACTCAGATTATTGCAGTCTTTGCGTTTAGATCAGTATTTTTGTTGTTCGAGGAGACATATCCTGACGTTGACGAGGCCACAAAGGTTGAGGCGGACGTGGGAAGAAGCGAGCCGTTCTCGCTTAGCCAAACAACATTCAACGTAGCTGACCAAAGTCTCTACGTCAACTTTCAGGCTTATTATTTCCAAGCCCCGTGAACGTTAGAACCTTGCAGGGTTCGTGGTGGAAGTATTCTGCCGGATTTCAAGGTGTGCTAGTTTGTTCGTTTCTATCCCAATAGGAGCTACACTACAATTATTCTTGATGATCTTTTGAAGGATTTCGACTGGTCCGACTACAAGTATCGACATGCGTTCCAGTACTTGTTGGTAAATTTATACAACACATGTTCGAAACTATGTAGCGCGGGGCTGATCGCTGTCGATTCTATCCATCCTAGAGCCTACTTTGCATCTTAATAAAGTTAGTGGAACAGCCTTCTTCCTAACAAGAACTTACAGCTAATCGCCCGTAACTTCGTCACAAGGGTACACATCTGCAAGATATTGGTCTAGGCGTGTCCATCTAGTAGGTAGACACATCACACCTGCATGTCTCCCGTTCCACCCCTGAACAGAACGCCTTCGAATCAGCATCAATTCGCACCACACCTCTCCCTTCAGGCAGAATTCGTCATACGCACACTTTCAGTGACCTGATGGCCGCAGCATCACGGCCTCGGTGAGTGAGCTCAATGCGGCTCCAGGCGTTTCTATTGCACCCAGAAGCAACGGGACTATTTAGAAGGCCCTTAATGATAAGTTTCGGGCCCTTGCCCCCTCTCTTGATATCCCCTTCGTCAAATCTATCATATTCCCAAGGATTGCCTTTTCACCCAGGCGTCTAGACAGAAAAAGTAATGTGTTGGGTACGTGAATCAACACACAGCTACTCTGGATGTAAACTGGAGCAGCCAGATCCACAACCAGTTCAGGGTGAGCCGCCTAGCGCTCCATTAATCAAATCCCTTTTACAACGTATCACGACATCTCTCCTTCGCGACGAAACTGCCAACACACCGCTGCCACCGCCACCGGCGTCTGTGCAATTAGATGAGTCGTCTACAACTCCCGACTACAGCACGCATGTCGTGAAGCAGTCAAACATTATTCAATGTCCGGCTGCATACGAAGACTCCAGTGGAACCGTAGACTCAACAAAACGCAGATGCGCTAATTTAAAGCCCATTCCGGTTATCGAGCCAGCTGGTTTGGAGATTGAAACAACTGCCGATGCGGGTTTTAGCGTCCATCGAGGAGAATGCCCAGTTTGCAAGGCCGCCGAGAAAGCTGTGGAAGAAGCATTGCAACGGGAGAATATAGTATGATCTTCGAGAAGTACTCAGAGCAGACTGACAGACCCCAGATACCGTACGAGCCGATAAAAATTGAGACGCATGACGACGAAAGGCATGGACCGGCTGTGAAGTATCGTGACGGACGACCTGCTGAGAGGGATCACCCGCGAAAGAGTGCGCGCAATAGAGAGAACGGGACTAGGAAGCGCAGGAAGCAGTGAGTAAGGGCTTGATGTGCTAAATCAAGTGTTCATCCCCTCTGACGAGCGTCACAGTTCTGGGGGACATAAACGGTGCTCTCTGATGTAGGGCCTCTCGAAAGAGTTGGCATGGACCATTGTACAGATATTTGGATATTGGAGATGAACGGATACTATAGTTTCAACTGCAACGCTAGTTTCTTCTGGAAGATATTCCCCTATGATGCTGTATCCGAGGGAAGAAGAAATTGACCAGCAATGTGTGTAGGTGGGGCTTCTTCTTCCCCTTCTTCCCACTTACACTTTGACCATTATCGTCCCTTTTGTGTGTCCTGCACCGCCGTGATGATCGGCTAACGTATGTATCTGATCTGCAATGCCCTATAGTAGACCTCGAAGATCCGCTATGGAGCGAACCCCCAGATTCCGTGAGCTCCAGGCTCTCTAGTGAGAGATTTGCCTCTGCCTGGTCGATCTCAGCTTCACCGTTGACATCGTTGAGTGCCTTCACCACGTCCAGAACAGATGAATACTCCTGTTTCCAACACTTCAGTATGATCGGACCGATTTCTGGTATCCCGCTTACATCCGGGAACTTCTTTTGACGAAATAAATTCTGGATCTCCCTATGTGAGCCGACATTTGCGTAGGGTCTATTACTCGTGGCTAGTTCGTAGATTCCAGATCCAAGAGCAAAAATATCGGATTGCCTAGTGGGCTGCTCAAGACCTGGGAGTCTACTGTGAACTTCGTAGTTGATCGAGGCGTCTGAGCCAGCGATTGATGAGCCGGCGAAATCGGCAAGCTTCAGATTTCCTTTCGAGTCAAGGAGCATGTTATGACAGCCAACTACAAGTCATCAGTTTTACTCGGAGCCAGCTTCAATCTTACGCAGACTAACCGTCTCCCTGAATCACACCGCAGGAATGTACGAATGATAGCCCTCTACTCGCCTGTTCTATCCATTTTATCCTCTCCGGAAGGCCGATATCCTTCTTCTTTCTCAGTCTGCTCCTAACATTCTGCTCACACCGTTCAAAGACTAGACCTCTCCGATGGACTTCCAAACACTGCAAGACGTATTTACCATCCTCGTTGATCGCTTTCCTCTTGACTTTTTGGAACTGCTGGTAAATGTCTCGCTCAATTTCGATGTCTCGCTTGCTTTGTGAGGATCCAAGGGGAATCTTCACGACTTTGGCGGAGTTAATTGCGAACACGAAGCTCGATACACCGCTACCGATGCATTTCAATTGCTGTATGTCGCCATTCCAGGGAGATCCAGTTGACGAATCTCTCAAACCCGCGTGGCGAGTTGGCATTGAATTTCGATTACGTTCTCGGATCTGGAAGCAAGCTTTGAAATTGTGTGCCGTAAGACTGACTGATATCGTGAATTTTGTCGCGATCTTCTCGTAAGTCATGGAATGATCCTGTGTCCAGTAAGCAAGAATGCGAAGCGTCTCATGATCATGGGGGGAGACCAAGATCACCCATTTTTGGCTATGTTGCTTGAAAGTGAAAAGGGAGAAGATGGTGTACGGCGACTCGATGAGGTCTTGCAGCTTACACTACTCAGCCGTATGCAACCCAAATGGACTAGGCGACATACATTTCGTGCATATTAGGCAAATGACCGAAATATGCAGGGGTAGTAAACGGGCAACGATCGAGAAAGTCGGGCCACAATACCGCGGGCTGGGCCGGCTAACATGCCCAATTGGTTGTGACTTCTAGCCATTGCATTGGCAATCTCCAGAAGTCGGCCTCGTGATCACTAGCTGCCACAGAAGCAGGTCTACTAGTACCATTGCTCCAACCACCTCCTTTGAAATAGAAGAAAAAGAAGTCCTTTGGCAACTAGTTGAGCGTGATTAGTGTCATCGCTAGTTCTCGCATTAACAATATTAGCAAGTGGAAGGAAATAGCCTTGAAGCACTGAACAATGATACAGAAGATCGCTCACGATTCCGACGTCTCAACCCGCAGAACTGTGAACAAGACCATGGTACAAGAAAAGAGGAAAGCAAGGGAGGAACGAGCAAGATATAGACAAGTGTCTGAACCGGGACGAGCTCGATTATAAACCCCCCCCCTCGGATTGAGGATTTCGTTCTCGCACCAAGTTCTATTTTCTTTCAAACCTCGACACCCTCAATAGATAGAAATGCTTTCAACCAGACTTGTCAATGAAAAAATTCAAGGACACATCAATGGGGAATCTAACAACAAGTGTCGATGCGTTTTCTGTGATGCTCTGTACATCCCTCCGTCTATGTGGTCCAGTCAAGACGTTTAAATTTCCAGATGACTGTGGAGATCTGTATCAGTTCCCGTTGACGTGATTGCTGTGTGCTGGTGATATGGTCAGTTGGGTGGTTCTCGAGCATTGCTGCCATCGAAACATCTGACCCTCATTAGGCTCACGACTCCTTGCCCTTTCCAGCACTGAAGCGTTCAATGGCTTCCAGCTATGTGTAAGCCATTCTGCACATGTTACTTCTGGTGCCATGCCAATGTCCTGCCATTCCGAGAAAGTGGCGGTGTTTTGCCTGACACAATCTCATTGCTTCAAACTTCCTCAAGATCTTATAAGTTTTCGAACGCCTTCTTTTCTTGGGCAGCAGAGGATGTGGGATGCCAGTTCTTGCTCTGGAAAGGTAATTTTTCTCGTCCAGTTCCTGCGAGATGTAGCTGCTCGATAGGATATTGTCACTGGATCGTACTACCATGCAGCTTTGGCACTACCTTTGAAAATTGGATAGTTCAACGAATCTCTTTCCAGGTAATAAAAAGCGTCAAGTTCGCAAGATAGCGTTTAGATTCTTTATCTAGCCGGGCATTTTCCATGCAGATAGCCAGGAGAGTCGTGGTTTGTAGGAGAGCTGGATCAGGGTCATCCACTCCTATGTCGAGTCAACAGAGTTCAAATGGCTCGATCTGTTCATACCAGAGTCTTCGTTCCCCAAAGCCGACTGTCCAGTAGTGGATGGCTTGCCCTGCGGAACTTCTATTCAGCTCGATAGCACTTGCTTTCATGAGCCGTGAGTATATGATAGAATGATAGACTCCTCCCTTACAATACTTCAATGGAACTGTCTGTTTATTCATAGGCCACCAAAGAAGTTCCCAATATTTCAATCGTTGTCGCTCCTTACCCGTCAAGCTAGGACATGCTCTTCCGGCAGTCTTTGGACTTGCCTTGCGTTTCTTGTCTTATTCGTACTCAGGCTGTTCAAACCAGTATCCTGACGAACCATTAGGAACTAAGCGGATGAAAGTTGTAAAGCTGCTAGATCTAGCAACGACAATGACCTCTGTGCCCCCAACATTCCCTCCCATCTCAATTCGAGCGATCGAGGGACATGAGGCTTCTATTCGGACTTCGTTCGCATATTCACGTGGCTAGGTAGTAACACACAGATATTACAATTCATTACCAATCATCATGCTGACCACTTACATGTATCAAACCCGGTACTGAGCCAAAGCTCGCAAAAAAAGGAACCCGGTGACTGAGGAAAGGGGAGCAGTTTATTTGTAAATGGTTCCATCAAAAAGTGAACCCTGAACCTCTTCCCAGAGTATATTTTATACTCCTGGGTATTGCTAAGGTAGGCTTCATTACAAGAGTGGCCGTTTATATGCAGATCTGCTATCTCTGAGTGCACAAATTCTCATAGCCACAATAACTGCTACGCTCGCTCGCTCCATCATATCAGTCGATTCCTGTCCTTTCATCTCGGCCAGAAAAGTACACGAGACCACGCCTAATGCGTGTTTCTGCTTTCCAATCTCTCCGCCTGTGTATCTAAACCAAGCAAAAACTGGTCAGCACTGTCTCTGTTAGTCCAATGCATGTTCTTATTGCAAGTAGGTCCCTTCCATTCATAGTTCCTCGTCATCCATGCTATTATCGACAGGGGGAAGTGGTTTCTGAGCTGCTTCGGCTGCGGCTACAACATCTCCACCCGAGGATGAGAATCCGGTACCAAGGCGCTTCAGCAGAGTCTCGCTGTCGATATCGTATAAGCTGGCTCTGTGCTTCTTTAGAGGACTGCCAACCATAGAGTCATCTGGCAAGCCGCCGAATACGTTACTTGGGAGTAGCTGAGGCTCGGCCTTGTTTGGTACGACTTCAGCAGGAGGTGTTGCGCCAAGGGAGGTAGATGCAGAGGCTGGTGACTTGCGGGAATTCGAGTTCAGAGGCTCGACGGAATGCTGGCGCTTGAGCTATTTCGGGATTAATAAGTTCTTTCTTTAGAATTAAAGAAGTCATGGTATGTTAGAGCGTACCTTGACTCTGCCTACTCCATCCGCAAGCTCTCCCGAGACCTTGCTATCTTCAGGGTTCGCCAACGTCTTCAAATTCTTGTCCTCAATATCCTCCATCTTCCCCACAATATTGTCATCATCCTCATCTTCATCACTATCTTCCATGGTTGCACCAGGAGCGATATTGCCATTATTTTTCGTTCTGTCCTTGTTTTTGCGAGCCGGAGCGTCAGTATCTCTGAAAGAAGAAAATCCAACTGTTCCGCCTTGCTTCAATGGAGCTAGATTTGAGAAGTCGAGTTGTGTAGATCTTCGCTTGGTAGGAGCTACAACACCCTTCGATGGCTTCGGATTCAAGATACCCATCTTTTGTAATTGCTCTAGAGCCGAAATATTAGCACACGATACATCAATGGGTATCAAGGAACTTACTCTCTCCACGATAGAAGAAAGTGAAAACTGCAAAAGGCTTGTCAGGTCCATCAATACCTGTGACTGTCTGAGTGCTGATCGACTTTGGATCCAGAGTTTTTGGCTTTGCAAAACTGGTGGTATGATCAATATCTCCTTCCTCGCCATTGCCCTTGTCCTCATCGTCGTCATGAGCGTCAAACTGTGGGGAATATTCGCCTCTCTTGATCTCTCCAGATGCCAGTACACGGAACATTGCGACCTTGATCTGCCCGGCAGCTTCAGGTAAATCATCGTCAGAGTCTGAGCTGAGATCGTCGTCGTCGAAATCTGCCAGTTTCTCTACTGGTGACTGCGCGTCATCGCCATATCTCAGTACATCTCTTCCTCCGTACTTGGAACCGTTGGTGCTGGTAAGATCAAGGTCCTCATCACTTCCATTTGCCTCCCTCCTACGTCTGCGACGCTTCTCAAACTTCTGTCGGCGCTTCTCGATCTTAGCTGCGGCATCGTTTCCGTCCAGATCCAGACCATTTAGCCATCTCTCAAGCCCAACTTCACGAAACAGGAACTCCCTCTCAGCCAGACCGCCTCCCTCAGATGTAGGAACCTGAACCCAGCGTGAGTTCACCCAAGTCTCCTCTCCAGGTCGTAGCAGTGTAGCGACCTCTTCCTTAGCTCGGCCATCGAAGTAGATGTAGGCTGCAATAGTCTCATTCTCAGACTTTGTAATAGGTATGTAGGGGCTAGTGCTTCCACCGCTATAGCTCGACCGCTGCGATCCGCCTAGACCTGGGTGAGCTCCAACAATTTGTGGACGAGGATTCGGATTCTCGGGTGTAGGTTTCGGGGTAGAATATGGGACGGAGAGACCAGCAGTAAGGAGGGTAATGGAGATCGCGAATTTGGATGGTTCTGCCTTGTCCGAGGAAGCATCTTTGGGAATCTTGGCCTTGGGAACGGGAATGTAGGTATTGACGCGCGAGACCCTGGATTGCTTCTGTACAGAATATTCGGGAAGTGGAGCGCCTTCGGCGTGAACGCTTACGGCGATACCTTTGAAGCAAGGCATGTCGAGTCTGCCTACTGCAAAGGAAGCTGAGCGCTGTAGGATTCTGTCGTAGTTCGAGGCTGCAAGTCTTTGACGGTGTTGGTTGAGTGGGAGTGTTCAGCAAGGTGCTACTTGGGTGTGGTAGGTGGGTGACGAGAGGAGGCTGAAGGTGGAGAGTGTAGCAGGAAAGATAGTCGGGAGGTAGCAAGCGTCGAGTTGGTCGACCGATTAATTAATTTGCTGCTGCGTTAGTGCACCAGCTCTAGCGAGGATGGTTCACGCGCAGCGTCTCGTCTCGAGTGAATAATTGCAACTTTGCGGCAGCAAGACGCGAGTGAAAGGTGAATGTTCGGCTCGGGTTCGGGTGAGGTTAACGTTCAGAATCGGGGATAGTTGCGAGATGTAGCGCTCGGTGTGATTGACGCGGCTGCGGCTGCGCTGCGGGCACGCACGGACGGCTCTATAGTTGGGGTTGGGGTCGGGTCACACCAAGAATTAATTTACGGCAGGGGACGAAAAATGATTCTCAGGATTCGGGGATCATATTGACTGTCCAGGCAGGTTCGAGGCTTGATGTGAAGGAAGGCATGATGTTTTGGTTATATTGCATGTTCTTGTCTCTATTTCTAGATATGTTCTGACGCTGCAAATCCCTCCAGATCCTCCGACGTGTGCCAGGCCTGTGCAAAGAGAGCCTCCTCCTTTAGATACCACCTAATCGAACACCTCTCTGCCTACCTACCTTACAGCCATGTCACCCGAGCCTAGCTTTTGCCATAGCCTCGATGATCTCTCCGGCCATGTCTCTCCCAGAGTATTCAACGCGAAACTACCGGAACGCACCCAGGGTTGGCGGTCTTCTCGCTGGCAGTTTTTCTGTCTTGCACCTATCGAACCGGGTTAGCACATTGGTCTTGACAGTCCAGATCAATTGCCAATGGATATAGAGCTGCTGTCTCATATTGTTGAGCTTGACTAGTTCGTTTTGAATCCTCAGTAGTAGTAGGATGGCCGTTCTTAAGAGCAGTGTTTATAATCATAGAAGCAGGAGGTGAAATTGACTTGAGAGAATGAAACATACCATATAAAGAAGGACGTGCAGATCGGTAACTAATATTAGCACGTTTACTTGTGTTAGCAGAGAGCTCCAGTATGAGGAGGACAAGGTCCAGTGTCGTATGCGGCGCTGAGGTTCATGTTGAGAATGAGCAGGTCGCGTCCCCAGTATCTCGGCGGAAATTTATACTGGCGGAAGCTTCTGGAGTACGCTAGTGAGTCATGTGAAATCCATGGCATGGATCAGGTGAAAGTACCCCACCAAACATTGTCAGAACAACACCGGACAAGACCCCTCAACAGTCCTCAATCACGATCTAGCTCTTCAAAATCCAGACAACCGCCAATATGTCAAGTATGTATTGAATCCGTCTTCGAACGACTTCCTACACCTTCGTTGTCGAGGATTTTCGGAGCTTTTTGCATGCAAAAGAGGGGTGTTTGCTAACATGTTTTGATAGACTTCGCAGATATCGCAAGTAAGTTTTGCTGTACATCCAGGACCAACAACCTCTCCTTCCTGGTAGAAACGCCGGCGCTATGGACTATGGAAGCTTGAATTCCGCAGATTTGAGTGAAGTCGACTGACACAATTTTGGTATCCAGAGCAGTTCGTGGAGTTCTACTACAACCAGTTCGACCAGGATAGAAAGCAGCTGGCTCCTCTCTACGTAGGTTTCTTGAGAGGTTGTACCATCAGACCGAGTACTGAAGATCCTCTAGCGCGACAACTCCATGTTGACCTTCGAGTCTTCATCCGTTGCTGGTTCTGCTGGAATTGTCGAGAAGCTTTCCGTAAGAATACTCGGCAGCCTGAGCCTGACACAGCCTGCTAACTAGATTGTCAACAGGATCTCCCATTCCAGAAGGTTAAGCACGCAGTCTCAACCCTTGACGCGCAACCTTCCGGCGAACATGGCGGAATTCTGATCTTGGTCACTGGTGCCCTCTTGGTACGATTATATGGCCAGCCAGTATTGCGCGAACATTGGCTGATATTCATATTTACAGGTCGATGACGAGCAAAGACCGATGAACTACAGTCAAGCCTTCCAACTGATGCCCGATGGAGCTGGAAGCTACTTCATCTTCAACGATGTCTTCAAGTTGGTCTTTGGTTGAGCAGGCAGGCCGAGTAGGGAAAGTTGGGTACCCAAGGGCTATGGCGGGTGGTGTGGACATTGATGATGGATGAATGGATGGACTGATGAATTTGAAACTTTCGACACATTATACCGACCGAATTCGAGAAAGCAGGGGGAGATTATGATGATGATGTGGCATGATGCACGTCATATTTTCTCAATTCTCAAACTCTTCTTTCTTCTGAAAAGTATTCCATTTCAACTACTTTTCGGTTATTTTCTTTACATTACTGCCCTGTGCATTGCAGTTTCGAGTCCTGTAGGCTATCAGGGGATATGCCTCTTTCGCTTTGAAAGTGTTCAGCAGCGATCTGATACTTACTCGCTGATCCAGGAGTATTGGCCAAAGTGCTAACCAGTACATCCGGATGTAATAGGAGCCATATGGCCCATGTAAAGGTTTCCTCCTGCACGCTCCGAATTGTAAATTTTCAAGTATAGCACCATTAAAAACACACGCAGGGGCCAGAATACGCATGAACGACTCCACCCTGAGCAATATACTCGCAGCACGGCTGAACCAGCTGTTCCACGCCTCTAACAAGAAGAAACCTGCACATCTCGCCTTCTTGACTAGTAAACAGACATACCTCATTCACTTACTATATATCACTTTGTCGACTCCTTCTTCTTCCAGCGTATGACCTTGAATAGACTACCCAAGTATCTACAAACTGCATCCAATGATCGCTTACACCTCATCGTAAGTCATCATTGTAGCAGCCAAGAGCCTCTCGTCCGTTCGCCAGCTCGCCAGGTGGCTACCTACTTACTGCATGGCGACCCGACGGCTTGGTCACGACATGAAAACACGAGGCTCGTGCATTTCGAGTCTATTGAAGCGAGGGAGAAGTCGCGTAAGGTACCTAGTAGTTCGTACCATTCAAAGAATTAAGAGAGCAAAAACTCGAGTACTCGCATACTGTCGCAACATTCCACAAAACACTAGGTCGTAGTTCGGACATAGATCCGTGTCTTTCATTTATCAATCGTAGGTACAATAGGTATAGAAGGCCTGTTGAATCTTTGTGGCTTTGAAGTCGGTCCATTTGAGCTCGCACTTGCTCGATACTTTCAGGGTGTTGCATTGGGCCCGTGTTTCGGTCGTCTTCCACCCTGTGTGTTCCCCGGAGCTTCTACCCTACCCAGCTCTGATTTATAGGAATCTCTCTGGCCAATTGACTACGTAACTAGATAACGGGTAAGTGTCATTGTGATCGGACTCCCTTTAGTGGTAGAAATAGGTATGCTGATTCCTGAGGGCATGACATGTCATGGTATGGCTTGGTGCGGGGAAAATTTCAGCTAACAGCCGACTCACCTCCAAAAAGCTCGGGACTCGCTTAAGAGGGTCGCGGGATCTCATGGCGCAAGGTACGAGCTCTTTTGTGGCTGGGGGGGGATTTTTTTTGGGCTGTCAGGTGTCGAGGTAGACTTTTGGATGAGGCGCATGGTTTAGCTGGATTTTGCACGGCGTGGCCGAGCCCAGCAAAAGGAAGACCTTTTATGTGACATTACGTCGCAAGTTGTTGTTCGTTTTGGACGACGTAAAAGACATGCAGAGTCTAGTAGTGTTCATGTCTCGCAGCGAGAGAGCTCTCGAAGCTTGAAGCGTGGACGTGGTTCGGATCATGAGGGGCTTGTTTGGATAGATTGGAACTTGAATGTTGAAAAGCTGGGAACCCAAATGACGGGAAAGCCTAGATGCCGCTGATCACTTGAGAGGATTTTAGTGAAGAAATAACGCAGTACCTTAACTCTATCACAATGCTGAACCTTGTTGCAAGTCGCTGCCTTACCTATGCCATGTTCCACGGCATCCCTTTTCTCTTCAAACTATAAGGTACCTACGGTACCTATCGAATAGATAGAATCTCTTTTAGAAGAACATACCGTCTTCAAGCCAGTCCGCATATTCTCGGTTTAAGCATCATCTCAAGTGAGACCAAACAAGGGTCTTTGGTGTCCGGAAAAGACGTCGTTCTGGAAGAAGCTCAGATTTGTTCTAGCGGGCACGGCATGGAGGGGAAGAGTCCTCCAAGGCTGTGGAAAAACTTGCTGGGGCAGTGCGTCAACAATGGCGAATCAGTCCGCGTCATGTCTTTGGTGGGGTCGTGCGGGGCCGAGATATCCAATTAGAAGCCGGCCATTGGAGAGCTGAGCTTGGTTGGGTGATCGTGTGCATGAATGAGGTAGGTGGTGGAGCTTGAGGCACTTGAAGGTTGAATGAAGGTTGAAGGTTGAAGGTTGAAGTAGAATGGAATGGAATGGAATGGGTGGTGGAAAGCTGTGATTTGGATCTCTGGGAGACAGAGACCAAGCCAAAGAAGCTCGATACAAATTGTGCTGCAGGGAGGATAGATGGAAGAGGGACGGGAGGGTGAAACGGAGATATTCTTCTGCACGCCGCGAGTCAACAGGAAACATGTAGGCAGTTCGTAGGCTCGAGGTAGGTTCGTAGGTACGTAGTTTTCTTACACGGTCTAGCCTGCAGGCGTTTGGATGATGCTACGCCCATTTCATCAAGGGCAAAACTGGCATTCGGAACGGAACAGATGGACAAATGACTGTCGAGGAAATGGAATTAACTGGGTAGATCGTGATCGTGATCCTGATCGTGATCATGAACCTGGAACCAAGAAAGAAAGTAAGGTAGGTAGGTAGTGGAGTGGAGCGGAGCTTCTAGGCCCTGGGAGGTTTGCCCGGGGGATGAACTCTTACTCGATCTGTTCGGTACTGCACAGGAGGAGCTGTTTTAAACCATATGACATGACCTTTCGCTTTCCCCAGCTTCTTCACTCTCCTCCTTCGATCCAAACGAAAAACACCTCATACTACATACACACACACACTACACTACACTTATTGACATACTCGAAGCTATTCCCAAGCTTCAATGATCGAGCTCTGAATACCTTCAAAACTGCTATAGCACAATCAGTACCTGCCTAAGTAAGTCGGTCTGCATCTTATCCATGCTTCAATCTGCCCCTCCCCTGCAGCTGCGATCACAACTTCTGGAGACATTCTGGGTCACAAAGTCTTTGAGCCGACTGGAATGGCGGTCTGGTAAAATCCTGCGTGTATCACATCATCACAGCTGCATCAAGTGAAACGACTTTTGTCAATCAGTTGGCAAAGCTGCACCACCTTCTCACCGGCTATCCAGAATGACCAAGGAAGTCGTTTTGCTCCATCTTTCGAGATAAACAAACAGCCCAACCTTACCATTTTCAAACAAGGCCGATCAGCCAGCTTCATCGTGAACTGTAAAGCCCGGGCCGGCATCGCTCCTCAATTGTCTCATCTTTTGACTTGCTGTTTTTCACCTGCTTGGAAGCTTGGACTCGGCGTATTCTGGCACTAATTCAACGCCAGAAAGTTCAATTTACGACTCCTTCACAATCGTGCAACAGAAGCCTCCTATACAATGTCGAACGCCATGCCACAGGTTCCTCCTCGTCCTGCCAGAACGACCCAGCAGGATCAAGCAGCTGGAGCTGGTAACGCTCTCGGCGGCGATCTTCCCAAAATCCCTCCACGCCCAGTCAATCGCCGTATTGAACGCTCAGTTTCACCCTCGCGAGAGAGCTTCGCTCGATCCCCCTTCAACGAGTCTCCATATCACGCCAACCACAGTAAGACCTCTGTGCATTCCAGCGAGAACCTCTCAGCAGCAGATCTGCCCCGCCGACCTCCCAGCGTCGTTCTGCCGTCAATTGGGCAAGAAGGGAACGAATATGCCGATTATTCGACGCCTTCGGAGGAACAATTGGGCACATCACCAACACAAACTCGCAACATTGCGAATGATCTGAAGCTTCATGCACCGAAGCCATCTTTGCCAGTTTCCAGTGCGAAGGCTAGAGTCGCAACTGTTACTCGCACCGATTCTGGCCAGGCAGCTGCCCACGGCATTGGCAAGCCCGCGGGAGACGACAAGGAGCCTCACGCCAGATCATTGAAGGCAAAAGCTAGTTTTGCTAGCCAGACCTCAATTGGGGGTACCGAACGTCCTCCCTCAAGTGCTGAGAGCGAGCATGGCATTCCTGAGATTGGTCAGCGTGTGCCAATGTATCCAAACGCCGGTGACGTGCAAGCTCCTTCGCCGTCGCCGTTCGCACAACCATATGCTCCTGGCATCGGTTTCCACAATGATGGCTCGAAACCTAGACATCACGGCCGAAAGACTAGCTCGCGCGGTCATGATATTCCCGCTGATGCATAGTAAGACCCATTAATCAGTTCTGGCAGATTTATACTCTGTCCAATACTGAGTCAACTTTCGAAATTTGCTAATGATTACTTAGTGGTCGTTACGGACACGGAGTTATTCCCCACGATCGATTCGAGAAGGCATATTATGAAAAGCACCCAGAACTCTTCAAGAAAGAACTTGGGCAATACGGAGAAGGCAGACCAGAGTGGGCCATGAGCAGTGATGATTTGAACAAAATTGTTCGAGATACCGCAAGCCGTGGAGCTGGATCTGGTAAGGAATACAGTTTTGTGCTCTGCACATGAAATCGCCCAACAATCTAATAAAATCTAGGATCGCGCAACCTTATCAGCACTCCATCTGAACAAATCGGCATCCAAGCAAGCGAAGAGTACGCCTCAAGGATATCCTCTCCCCGACCGCAATCCGGGTACCATGTGTCG
Organism: Neospermospora avenae; assembly: GCA_014282315.1. NCBI lineage: Eukaryota > Fungi > Ascomycota > Leotiomycetes > Helotiales > Ploettnerulaceae > Neospermospora > Neospermospora avenae. The sequence goes on along the minus strand of JACBAH010007155.1, from coordinate 3,497 downwards.
CACTCGAATGCGTCAGATACACATGTAGATTCACCATTGAAGAGGGAAGCTTTGGCTGCGGAACCTCCTAGTAAAGCCGAGTTCGAGAGCACTCTGTCCAGAAGTCTTCATGCTCCTTCGGATACTGCCCTTGGAAGTGAGGTTGAAGACGACGTGATCCACGTTGATGCTCCAGGACGCCGCTCTAGCAGAATCTACAGAGCAGAGCACGCCGAGTCTACCGAGGACCTCGAAAGACAGCTTAGCCACGGTGGAGAAGAAAACTATAGTGCTCCAATTCTTGCTTCCGACGAGGTTGCCAAGGAGCCATTTGGATACGATCTCGAGCCTGCTGTCTCGCCTTTAAATGAACGTAGACGTAACTCGCATGACGAAGGCGGATTCCACTTCAGGACTGGGAGCGCATCAAGCGCTAACAACAGCAGACCGTCGAGTCGACCTGGGAGTATACATGGCGTTATGCCTGGTCTTCGAGGGACAGGTGCTCATCTGGAGGATCTGGACGAATATGAGCCTCTCTTCCCCGAGGAAGAGCAGAATGCCAGCAAAGAGAAACCATTGACAGCTGCTGATAGGCTTAAACGCCCTGAGCTTAAGAACCGCAAGTTCCCATCGCAAGATATTTGTAAGTAGTACCAAGATTATGTCTGGCAGGTTTGCAGCAATTTTGGCCCATTTGCTGGATTCCGTTGTATGTCTGTACATTCTTGCTAACAACAGTTTCAGGGGAGGACACACCAAACAGTTTGCAATATACTGCCACAGTCTCGACGCCTCAATTACCGGAAGAGGAAGATGTCGATTCGAAAAACATCCCAGTGCAGGACAACTCTGCCCACGCGTTTGCTAGAAGACAGGAGGAGCTTGCCGAGATGGAGTCCAAATCTCCAGACAGCTTCTTGCATCAGGAAAAGAAGCCTTGGGCTCACAAAGCTGATCTCGCAGCTGAGACCCGATTAAATCTGAAGCAACAGCGCTTTCCTTCGCGGGATGTTTGGGAAGATACTCCTGATAGTCTGCAACTACAAACCACCGTCGGTAGCCCACAAATTGACGACAATGATCTTATGAGTCCACAAGACGAGGGACCAGCAACATCCCCAATCAACATTGCATCGATTTCGAAACCTCAAGTTCCTGCCCGACGAGGCCAATCCAAGTTGTCTGAATCGCCGGAAAAGGCACAGCCCGCTATTCCAGAAAGGCCACGTCCCAAGCAAACAGATGGAGTCTCAGATGCAACTTCGCCGCCCGCAACAGTGAAGGCTAAACCTCAAGTACCCGCCAGACCCTCAAAGCCAATTACTCGAGAATCGACCGAGAATGTGCCTCTCACGAACGTTCTATCGAATTCTTCAACAAGATCAGCTGGTTCAGACCAAGGAGCCGCAGCCGCAGCGAAGTTAAAACCTCCCGTTCCAGCTAGACCTATGGGAAGCAAGATTGCAGCTCTTCAGGGAGGATTTATGTCAGACCTGAACAAGCGACTTCAACTTGGGCCTCAGGCCCCAAAGAAGGAAGAATCTGCACCAGAAGAGGAGGAGGAAATCAAAGAGAAGGCACCGTTACTCGATGCTCGAAAGGGCAGAGCTCGGGGCCCAGCTCGCAGAGCGCCTGCAAAGAGCCCATCTCCAGCCGCTTCTGGATCATCAAGTGCTCTGTCTTTCTCGATACCATCTACCTTGTGGGAAGTTAATCCCGAGGAAGACTATGTAATGGTAGGATCTTATGAAGACGCAGCCCCTGCGTCAGTAGAGACCAAAGCAGCCCAGTCGGAAACACCGACTCTCGCTACAAACACGGCCGGGATCCCCATTCACGAGCCATCGGAAATCGCTCCAGGCGCGGAGACGGCATCGGCCCCACAGTCTGTGGTTGAGGACTACCATGCTTCGCAAGCAGAGGACGCGGAAAAAGCTCTGTTAATCGCACGATCCAAGGACAACAACAACGAAATTTTGCCGGCTAAGACTAGTGACGAGCCGCATGTTGTGCAGGAAAGTGGCGCGAAGGACTCTTTGGCTGCGCCAGAGGAAGAGGATTTATCAGCTTCGACGGCGACTCTCAAGCCCAGTGAGGAGAACGTTGTGGAGAAGGAGGACATGAAGCAGACTGTAGTGTAAATATGAGGGTACTCTGACCCCGGTAGTCGAGGCAGGACCGGGATGTGGGTTGTGGCAGAAGGCGTATTTTGAGATCGTGTTCGCTTAGTTTGTTTACATTTTTGCTTAAAGCTCGCTTTCGAGCGATGATCGTCGACATTTTTGATAGGCTTTGACCTACCTAGAGGCTGGCGAGATGAATATTTTCACACGAATAAATTCATTGTTCGGCAGATCATACTGTCTGATTGTTCCAAGTCTACACGTTTATCTATTTATTCACTGCTATGTGACTGCAGCGAGTAATCGAGGAGGCCAATTTTTGACGGCATCAATTTCAACTGGTCATTCACACACCACTCTACTATGATCTTATCTTATCACTCCTTTCTTCTCAACGCCAATATATCACTCAACTTTACCTGCCCCTTACCTCCCCATCCTGCCACTCCTCCAGCGACATCAGGTCTAACATTGACATACCAACCCCAAGCCTTCCGATCCAGCTCCTCTTTCGAGACATTTCCGTCCCAAGACCGGAACAATAAATCCAACCCACCAAGCAACAGCCCCAGATTCTCCTCTCGTTCCCTATCAAGCTCAGCCCCCGATTTCTTCTTCTTTTTCACTTGTCCTACGTCAGCAGTCGGCTCAGGCGAAGAAAAAGCCTTCAAGATATAAGCCCTCGCTCCCTCGGGTCTGCAAATCGGCATCGCTCCCTCCCCACCCGTCACAGATCCAGATTTACTATTTCGCATTCCTTCCAGGTCTAAACCCCACAATGCATCGCCACCAACAGTACCGACGATTTTTAGGCGCTGTGATAATGCGTCGCAACATACCATGCTCATGAGTCGCCAGCGATCGGTGCCGAGCATGATGCCCCCATACCAGCGTGAAACGACGACGAGGATGTTGGTCAGGTTGTCGGCGCGGAGGAGGCCGAGGATGTGAGCGCCGCCGCCGGTTTCGCCGTCGTCGGAGGAGGACTCGGTTGTCTGGGATGTACTTGGGTTGAGTACGCGATATGCTGAGATGTTGTGGCTTGCTGTTTTCAGGGAAGGATCTTCAGAGAGGAGGGTGCTGATGAGGGAGGATACGGAGGAGGCAGATGTCAAGGTGTGGGTGCGCGCGATGAATGTTGAATTCTTGACGGTGATGGGCGAGGAGACCGTCCATCCTGTTGACGCTGGCGTTGGGGCTGTTTGGCTTGCTGCGGATGCATCTCCGTCCGCGTCAGGACTTGACTCTTGTTTAAGCGTCTGCTCACTTGCCATCGTACTCTGCTCACCCACCTCCTCCTTGACCTCAATTTCTTCCAGCTCTTTGCGCTCGTTCCCCTCGTCCTTCCATTCATAGCCACTCCTCTTCAGAACACTAACCTCCCTCCCCATC
>JACBAH010007154.1:0-22044 GCA_014282315.1 Neospermospora avenae | reverse complement strand
TCAATGAATCAATGAATCAATGAATCAATGAATCAATGAATCAATGAATCAATGAATCAATGAATCAATGAATCAATGAATCAATGAATCAATGAATCAATGAATCAATGAATCAATGAATGGCAGACGCAGGTTGGTTATGGTCATGGCCGTCGTTTGGTTCGCCGCCTGGTCTTGCCGTGCCTTGCCTCTTTATTTTCAGCCCCGCGGTAGCCTGACCAGACCTGACCTGACCTACCACAACCTCGTCGTCCGACATCTCTCAACCTCTGCAACACCATGGGTTGAACACTTTCTATTTCTCAATCTCAAACACACGAACGATACCAAACCCCATACCGATCCAGTCTCAGGGACATACCAGGTACATTAGCTGAAGTTTCAGACGAAGAGCAAACAATATATCGCGATGTCTCCCTCGAAAGATAAGGAGACAACACCCCCACCACAGCACATCTCGCTCAGCGATCCTCCCGCCACCGACTCTGCCGATCACGATACGCCCAAGACGCCTCGCAGTAGCAGTGGATGGGATGGCAAGCTACGACTAGAGAAGCAGGTCGAGCTCGCGAACCCGGAGGCCATATCTGATGCAGAGTATTCGGACGAGGAGAATGTGTTACCGGGGGAAGAGATAGACGCGGATGAAGGTATGGCAATACTCGCACGTTTCTTTTCAAGGAGACAATATTAGAGCATATCGATCTATTGCGCTGGCTACAATGTCCATGATTTATGGGTGAAATCATTACTGTGTTTGAAGTTCTGGAAAAAAGACAAATGCTGATATTGCCCCTCCAGACCTACTAGACGATCATCCTCCCACAACCACCGAAATCGACTGCGTTCACGCGCGAATATCCTCCATTCCCTCTCTCCGCCTCTCCCGCTTCCCCCTCGTCCAACGTCTCTGCCTGCGTCAGAACAGCATCCCCTCCATCTCCGGCCTGGAAGCCCTCTCAGAAACCCTCACCGAACTTGACCTCTACGACAACCTCCTCACCAAGATCGCCCACTTGGAAGACCTCACGAATCTCAAATCCCTCGATCTCTCCTTCAACAAAATAAAACACATCAAGAACATTTCACATTTGGTCAAACTCACAGATTTGTACTTCGTTCAGAACAAGATCTCTACCATTGAGAATCTGGATGGGTTGACCAAATTGCGAAATTTGGAGTTGGCTGCCAACAGGATACGGGAGATACAAGGTCTTGAGACTCTTGTCGGTTTAGAGGAACTATGGCTAGGCAAGAACAAAATCACCGAGATGAAAGGACTCTCCTCTCTCCAAAACCTCAAAATCCTCTCGATCCAGTCGAACCGCATCCGCACCATCTCAGGACTCTCTTCCCTCCCCAACCTCGAAGAACTCTACATATCCCATAATGCCCTGACCTCTCTCACCGGCCTCGAATCCTGCACCGGGCTGCGCGTACTCGATATCTCCAACAACCAAATATCTTCTCTAAAAGGATTAGATCAGGCAGCGGACTTGGAGGAGCTGTGGGCGAGTTATAACCAGATTGGGGACTTTAAGGAAGTGGAGGAAGAGCTAGGGGGAAAGGAAAAGTTGAATACGGTGTATTTCGAGGGGAATCCGTTGCAGTTGAGACAGCCGGCTTTGTATAGGAATAAGGTTAGGTTGGCGCTGCCGCGGGTGGTGCAGATTGATGCTAGTGAGTATTCCATTACTTTTCTGTGGTGCAGATGCACGACAAGCCTTTAGTCCGGGAAAGGTTCGACACATGCTAATATCTTACTAGCTTTCATACGCGTGTCCTAGATGGACAGAGACATAGAACAGGTGACTCGCCTTCCAGATGGAAACCAGTTGTGAGGCAGAATAAGATCGGATGAGCTGACATCGCACGGCATGGCATGAGATACAGCAAGAAATGAGCTTCGACGAGTATATGACATAGATAGTTGATGGTATGGATATGGTGTATAGCAGAGCAAGGAGTTCATGGGATGCATTAACATATCATACTGGCCTGAATGCGCGAATCAGGGATCCAAACACAGCAGAGTAGCTCAGGAATAGGGAACTTAAAACAAATCAGATCAGGGCATAAGCAAAACAAAATGACGATAGTTCCAACCTCGTACCTGATCGGTGATTGCACCTTCCCTTGTCCGCGTGACAAATGCAATTCTGGACCTCCCTTAAGATATGCCACCATTGGCCAGTATCCCATGCGCACGTCACACGGCCCAATTCACAAATGGGTTGGCAACCTAGGTACATCCACCGTCAACTATCTCACCTGCTGAAGCCGACAGTCTTCAGATCAAAATAAAGAATGATACATCACTCAGCCCAGAGCATATCATAACGCATACAGTGCTCTGACCGCTACCCAATATCACCCAGCTGCAGCTGAGCTGGCTTGAAACATGAAAACATCGATCCATCTCCTTCTCTTCCCCATGTCCACCTTCACTTTCCTGATCTGACCGTGACGGAATTCGACATGGCTCTTTGAAAAACGTGTAGTGTAATCTGTACCTTACTCGGGAATAGCGAGAAAGGTTGGGAATACTCTGTACCTACCTATATTTCCAAGGGTTTCGAGTTTTCAAAGGTCTTGGAATCGGGAGGATTTATTGATTCTTACGGTAAGTTGTGATATAGACTGTACTCGCTGTTCCCAAAGTGAGTGTATGGAGAAGAGAAAACGAGGATAATTCAACGCATCGAAAAACTGGTCTGAGTTCTGAGATATGAGCTCTGAGCTATGAAGATGTACCGGGAGGTGGATAATCGATGTGGTGATGTATAAATTGTAGAATGTTGTTTCAGATACGTGGCTTGGATTGTGTTCGCGCAGATGACTGGTCGGGAGGAAGTGGAAAGGTCCCTGGATATAGGTATCTTAGGGAGGAGAAATGTGTAATCGCGCTTGGGTAGTACTTGAAGGCTTGAAGGGGACTTGTAGTTGCCTTGGATTATGCGTAACTCTTACCTAGCGTTCGAGCTCGAGATGATCCGAGGGGAAGTCGGAGCTGGCGATGTTTCTTCTTGTTTGGGATTATTGTCAGTGAGGTATACATAGAGGATGATACCGATGATGTTAAAATGAACAACTTATCTAGCTGCCTGGGTAGATAGGTACATAATTGATATTTTCCAACTCGTTCTGGAATTTTTTTGTTAATATACGTAAATCTGAGTACATGATCCGCATGCGTGGAGGATACTTTTTTTTGTAGTCTCGTGGCACTCATGTCTTTTTTTGTGAAGTCGTGTTCGTTGAAGCGTTGACTATTACTGATAATGCTAGGATCGTATAATCGTATTGCGATTGTATAAAGACCTTGTTTATCCATGATGTTCGAAGGCGAGGCTAATGGACAATACAAGGAAACCTAGAAAAAACTTGTTGATGCGAAATGAATGGGAATATGCAAATAGAATTCAAGGTTCGACATAAGAGATAATAACAAATCCTCCTCGCTGGACCCGGGTGAATAATCCGGCCTACTGGCAATGAACTGAACTGAGTTTGTTCTGTTTGGCGAGAAAGACATGTTCTGGTACCCGAGGACTTGTTCTCATAGAAGAAAAGTCTTGGATATCTCCAAGCCAATCAACAAGACTCTGGTACGGTATATTACCTCTAGGTTGACAACTTCCAAATATCTTTTCATTATCATTCTCCTTTGATTGCACCAAGCCGTATGGAAGATCTTCTTCCGCGGTAAAATAAGACATTTTAGCCGCCTTAATCGCCCCCACCAGAGAAATACAGGGGCATCACATTTAGGCTAAATGCAAACAACGCTAGTGGAGGGGTTGCGAAGCAAAATGACCACACGATTCAGAGTACAGAGGATTTTCGGACTGACAGTACAGCCTCTGCATTTAGCCTTGGAGAAGAAATTTGATTCATGCTTTGTGCTCGCCAGGTTGTGCCTGATGGGAGGACAGAATGTAAGCGAGGAGAGGGGAAAAGAGAGGAGGGAGTTTGAACGGAAAGATGGAGAAGTGGCGGCAACCATCTATACGAACTCCATGATTGTGCTGCTAGGTAGGCAGGATTGTGCTACTTCGTGTGTTATACGAGATCTAGATTGATAGCCCGAGATAACCACCGGTAAGTGGCAAAGATATCTATCCCAATTGGAAGCTTTGCAGATCTCGAAACATTTCTCCCATACGCTCCTAGCTTTTGCTGTACTTCTGTACATGTCACTGGTCTGGCTGAAATAAAGGCAATACTGTAGCTTGTCCATATTTTGTATATATCCGCCAACCCCCACCCATACAACCAGCTTTACAATCTCCTTGAACCCAAATCACACCACGCGGGCAAACATACTTCTATAGCTCTTCTGTATTAGTTACAGACTCAACTCTATCTGCTCAAGTCCTTCAAGTAATACCTAATAGGTACCTACCTACTTTCAGTTGTGGACCCACCTACCACGACGGTTCCCGTCACCTCATCTCCACCAGCCTCGTTGCCCCTCCTACTAGCTCGAAACTCCTCCACATCTACCTACCTTACCCCTCCACGAGTCTCTCTATTCTTTCAGATTTCGACTCCGCACAACCTTCCCCCAAATCAAAAACAAATCTTCAACACCTCACAACACACTCCTCTCCATAACTACACATACAAAGAAACACATCTGCGAAAATGGCAACCATCAAGTTGAATACTGGCCATGAAATGCCACAAGTTGGTTTCGGTCTGTGGAAGGTCGCAAACGCAACTTGCGCTGATCAAGTATACAATGCCATCAAGGTTGGATACAGGCTTTTCGATGGTGCTTGTGGTATGTCTTTTCACCTCGGAGGTGCCCTGCGCGAGCTTTCCAGCACCATCCCCCAATCTCGGATGGTTGGAGATAGAAGCACTGTTTACTATGCTCGAAAATTAGATACTGACAATATCCATAGATTATGGCAACGAGAAGGAAGTAGGTGAAGGTATCGCACGAGCTATCAAGGATGGTCTTGTCAAGAGGGAAGATCTTTTCATTGTCTCCAAGCTCTGGAACTCTTTCCACGATGGTGACCGAGTCGAGGTAATTACCCACCCACCTTTTTCTACCTACTTGTCCAGTTCTGCCCCATATCCCAACTTCTCCCCATCGATACAAACGCAAAACTTACCTCTCTTAGCCAATCGCTCGCAAGCAACTCGCAGACTTGGGTGTTGACTACTTCGATCTCTACATCGTCCACTTCCCCGTCGCCCTGAAGTACGTCGACCCCTCAGTTCGCTACCCACCAGGATGGGCTGTCGACGGCAAAAACGACGTCCAAACTTCCAACGCCTCTATCCAAGAAACTTGGACCGCAATGGAATCTCTCGTTGAGAAGGGCCTCGCAAAGGCCATCGGAATCTCCAACTTCCAAGGTGCCCTCATCCTCGATCTCCTCCGCTACGCCAAGATCCGCCCAGCAACCCTCCAAATCGAGCACCACCCCTACCTCGTGCAACCCACTCTCCTCGCTTTGGCTAAGGAGCAAGGAATCGCCGTCACAGCCTACTCTTCATTCGGCCCACAATCGTTCATCGAGTTAGATTGGCAAAAGGCTAGGGATACACCTGTTTTGTTCGAGCATGATGTTATTACGGGTATCGCGAAGAAGGTTGGCAAGTCTCCCGCGCAGGTTCTGTTGAGATGGGCTACACAAAGAGGATTGGCGGTTATTCCCAAGAGTAACGATCCCGAGAGGCTGAAGGCCAACTTGGAGGTTACCCAGTTTGATTTGGCGGAGGAAGATGTCAAGGCCATTTCAGCGTTGGATCGGGGTCTGAGATTCAACAATCCTACGGATGTAAGCTGCTTCCTCATCCTTCACTTTTCATCAGAGTCGCGTGTTCAAGGTCTACATGCCTTGAGAGAAAAATATCTTGTTTTCGTGATTCAATGGCTGACGTTATCTTTTACCAGTACCTCGGCACTCTCCACATCTTTGCATAGATCTCCTTCTGCCATGCCAATATGCGATATCCTTCCTTTGACTATTTTCGCTTCTCGCAACCCGCAGGCATCTAGTCAGCCAGTTTGTCCTTTTGCTTGCCTTCACAGATCGTCCTGGACTTTTTCAATCTCACAACTGGATGTCATTAGACACTAGAGCTGGATGAGATGTTGGCTTTCGAGCTATAGACGGCCTCAGAACCAATATCATGAATAAAATGAAAATGAGAATGTAACGCGGACTTCTACTCGAAACATGATGGAATTCAATTTTATCACGTGACTTTACTTCTGCGACTCTTTACAGTAATGGTAATCACCCACTTTCAGGTTCTAACAGAGCTGATGATTCTACAACATCGAGCCTTAGAGTTCTGGAACAGTGCATGGTTCTTCGTAAATTCTGCAGAATGTACTAGCCTCTGTCTTGGATGATAACTTCGCTTAGTATCAAGGTAAACAAAGTACTCGATGTAATCTTCTCCACCTTCTGCCCGCGAAACTCGTCTTTCCGAGGCATGAGATAGCAACGAACAGGGTTTTAATTTGGATAGACCCTTTCCTGGTGTCGTTGCATGCGGTTAAGATGTCAAGAACAAAGAATGTCAATGACAATGGACCAAGAAACCAGGACTCAACCGCTTTGGAGATATCCTCCAGATCAAAATCCTGTGAGAGAAGTTGTAACGTTTAAACTTGACACTTAATTGTCATTGATTGATTCAGCATTCGTTTCATCAATTTCGCTATAATGGCAGCTATCGGTATTGCTCCAAAATTTATCGCCGAATTCCGGGAATGGGAGGCAATCCAAACCGGAGCGCCTGCAACCACACCAGCCGCACTCGCAGCTGTAAGTTCACAACAATCTATGAATGAACGTTGACATGTTACAGATGGTTTATGGGGCCAGGAGACTAGTTCCCTATATTATGCCTGCTGCCGGTTTGCCACTTCCTGTTCCGAACGGCCCTACAGCGATTCTGGAAGGACAAAAGCCGAACCCTCTACCACTCCCCGGTACGGCGGCGGCTGTAGTCGCACCAGGAACGGCAGATTTTCCTAATACTCCTGCCAATCGGACAGGCGTGAAGGTACTAGGACAAGGGACCTTTGGACAAGTGTGTCTCTTTTACAATCCACGTCATTATTCAAACACCGCACGAAGTGACTAACATACTCAATGCTTAGGTCTCGCTATGGGAATGGAACGGACCGCCGGGAGCCGTCATGCCAGCAGCCACCAAAATAGCAGTCAAGGAAGCAACCACAGCGGTAGCTGGAAGATTTCTACGCGACGAGGGATCCACCATGAGTAATCTGAACTGGACAAACTCGCAACATATCTTTAGGTTGAGAATAGATCCCGCTGTGATAGTCACGCCTACACAGGCAGCTCTTGAGGGACTCGGTGCTGCATGGCTCACTCCGGGCGGTAGGGTAAGGAGGTTGTTCATGGAGTATTGCGATAATGGATCGCTGGGTGAGCTTATCGACATGCGTCAGAGGCGGTAAGTACCTCCCTACCTTCCCTTATTTTAAAGTTGTTATCAAATCTTGTTTGAAACTGTCACTTACTATCATATCTTGGATAAAGGAATATACGCTTCGCAGAATTGACACTTTGGCGGATCTTTGAATGTTTAATCGATGGATGCGCAGTCGTGCAACATGATACCGAGTTTACTATTGTTGGCGGCGTAGCACAGATACCTGCGACTTCAGCATTTTCTCCCGGGTCCCCACCATTCCCATCCTCATACGTCCATTTCGATTTGAAGCCTGCAAACAGTGTATCCCAGCCCTGTTCCCTACCTCGGGCTTCATGCAGTGCTGATTTGTTTACAGTTATGAACTCGGGCCGAGACCTTGCACATCCTGACACGCCTGTCTGCAAAGTACGTCAGATGCTCTGCTGGAAGAGAAATACTACTAACAAAAAGATCATAGTTAGGAGATTTTGGTTTCACAAAGGACGCGATCGACGGTGGACGGCCCCTAGCCACCTGGAACTGGCGACGAACCAACAAAGACCGTGGTCGTGGTACCCGTGACTACTTGGCGCCTGTATGTACCACGAAGAAACCAGACATTCAATATACTTAGCGACTTATAAACATAGTGAATCTTCATGCTAATTCTTCATGAACTCTAGGAGCAATTTTCGGAACGGTGGAACCTCTCGGATTACTTGACGAGCCCGGATCGAGTTTGTGGTAGGTATGGTGCGCGTACAAATGTGGTACGTTTACTCGTACCACGGCTTTCCATGACCCTTCCTACTACTTATCAACGAGCGGTTGCTAATCTCTGAGTATCCAGTTGGGCATAGGCAGATTATGTAGGTGAGATTCTAGACACCAATCAGTCCCCTCCACTCCGTTTACGATTTGCTTGCAGTCTCTTCTTTTGGCTCCTGTTTGCGCCCATCTACTGAGTCTCCGATCATCAGGTATGACCTAGCCTGCTATGATCAAGTTCCAGTAGAAACACACAGACCATTCTTGCCCGCCGCCGCTATCAACGGTTTTCCTCCCCGTGGTCGTGTCTTCGGAGTCGAGATACAGGGTGTTACTTTCCCTCCCTTATCGCAACTGCCTAAAGATACTATCCACGAATGCTTATATGAAAGAGGTGCACGGCGGCCGACGCTATTGATTCTGAACAACAGAGCTCTTGGTGCTATAGCCAGGGCGTTGGCTGCTGCTAACGCGGTTGGTGGTGGGGGAGTGGAAGGATGGCAGGAGCTGAATCGTGTGGAGCCACTTGAGCCGTAAGTTAAATTTCTTCCTCTCATCCTTGAGATCAAAATGCGAAGCTTGAAGCTGTAAACTGTTTTCTATTATGACAGAACTTTAGTAAAAGTCAAAATAATCGAGACTATGTGCTAATTCTTATCTTGATTTTTAGAATTGCGATGGCGGGCATTCCTATCGTGAGGTTGCGTTGTACACGCACTATGACTGTTGGACGAACACAATATAAGAACAAGTACAGATTGCGAAAGATCGCAGGAGGGGTTGTTCGCTGTTGGGAACATTGGGACTTGAGAAGGTATCCTTCTGGCGGGTTTTAGCAGAATGGAAGAAGGGGTCAATTCGCATTGCACGCAGCGATGGGATTAGCCTCTACGTCAATGACAGTGAAAAAATTTGGTTGTCATATGCTTGTACACACTGGAACACCAAAAATGACTTCTTTCGACGTATCTGCTTTGCAAGCCCCAACATGGCAGATTAGAAATTGGGCGAGAGGTTCCCTTATGAAGAGATTTTCGGGAAGAGTTCTCTTTGCTAATTCAAGACGACTAACCAGCTATGGTAGATTGGCATAAGATATGGTTCCAAGTCATGTGAGTTTATATAGATTGCTTTGCCGAGCCGTAAAGTCAACAAAGCAAGCGAGATGAAATTACAGCAAATTCAAAATGGTAGTACTGCTAGCGCCCACGATAGACTACCATAGCCCCAGTCCCAGAATGAACAAGTATGACATCAACATCACATCCCAAGACAAATTTACTGACCGAGCTCCTACAGACTTTTGAGGATCAGAAGCCGAACTCGGCGTTGAGAAAATAGTCGTGACAGCAGAAGCGATAGGTGTCGTGGATATCGTACGAGTCGGCTCAACAGTCGGCGTCGCGTATATCGTCGTTGCGAAAGTGACCGTTGGCTGCACCGTCGCATCATCTGATGGCGAGAGAGTCGATCTCACCTGATCACCTAGGACTTCGACCACCGGGCTCGCCTGCGCACCAGCAATACTATCCGTGCCACAAACACCACCACATTGATAATTCGTCAGCGCGGTCGGAGAAATGATGTCGAAATCCGCCATGCATTCCGTCTCATCACCATCACCCCAGTTGCATCTCTGTCTCCGATATCCGACTTGCTTGATTAATTGCTGTTGTGTGAAAACTGTATGGCAGCCTCCGTCGCTCCACCCGCATGCTGTGGTGTTGTTGGCTGTGTAGCAGGCCTTCTTGGTGAGCGTGAGGGAATATCCGATTCGAAGTGCCGCGAGTCCAATGCCGACGCTGATTCTGTCGGTTCGTGTTTGGCAGGTTTCCATGCCGGTTAGGAGGGACACTGTGCAGACTGACGTGCCGGAGCAGTAGGTATCTCCGCTGGATTTGCGCCAGTCGGCGTAGGATAGACTGGTGGAATTGAGGACGAAATAATCGTACCTAGTAATGTTAAGTTTAAATATGTAGGTCGTCTGTTGGTTTATCTTACCAGCATTTACGGATCTTGGGAAACTTATAAGGTTTGGTTACTCGATCCGAGTCGAGGTATGTACCTGTGCCGTCAACGTTCGAGCCGGTGTACACTGAATCTTTTGGGCCATCACACAAGTCCATGGCAAGACTGGGACTCAAACATAAAGTGAATATCAGAATGAAGTACTTCATCGCGAATTTTCTCAGCTAGAGCGATATATTCTGGGATAGGTGCTCAACTCTTTGTCTCAAGATATCGACTTTGTCGTTGTTTTGTTGAAGGAACTTGGAAAGATTTCGAGAAGGAAGAGTAACCTCGCGATTCCTGTATCACCATGGAATCGAGCTACGTAATTGCTGATATGCCTTGCCACCTGGCAAGGCTCTCTACAGAGTTCTTGAGGCTCCGCAACAGCCTAGACCGCAGCCACCAAGCACGTAGCCGGGTCTGCCTGAATTGTGATTGGCGGCCGAAGCGAATTAGGACAAGTGGGAAGCCCAAAACAACAAGCCACCAAAACAGGTACTCGGGACGCTGCCTCATTGATCGACCTGATTAAAGCTGCTTTGAGGTTCGCTTAGCATATTTTCTGGCAAGCTCAATAAACAATTGCGCAGTGATCATTGGCGGTTCGGTGAATAACGTGTTATGAATTTCCCACCTCGTCTTCGCAATATGTTCTTGCTTTGGAAATAGAGCGAGTATTTTGAATTAAACGGGCTTCTTTCTTTGCTTACGCGTTAATTGAATCTTGCAAAGTTGCGCTGTTTCGAGCGAGTCGTGGATGTAGGCGGTCAACACCTTTTCACATTTCATCACAGTCAGGCATGATATCTTCGGCGTTTTTATTCCGCGAGGAAGGTCCTCGAGGCGATATAAGACACACAATCACCCTGAGTTGAGTCTTACAATTTTCTGGCTGTCTCCTTAAGAGGGGAGGGAAGGAGGAAGGCTGGCACCGGAGGGTACTTTCTCGCTTATTTCGTGGTCAATATTCACCCACACCAAAAAGAAAACAGCATTCTAGACCACGCAGTACACGATTCAAGCTCAGGCACAAAGCTTCAGGTCAAGATAATAATTCCTAGGGGCAAAATTATGATTGATGTTCTTTGGAAGTGTACTATTCGACAGGTAATCTATCGACAGCATAACTTTGCTCAACTTGAGGAATCTACGAGTTCATCTTTCGGCTTCTCTCCTTGTCCCGTAAAGTCGCATGTGATAACATAGACACCCTAATTCGTTTTTCCAAAAGATAAGAATCATTTGAAGGCATTCAAACTTACAAGAGGATGGATGGGTATTAAGAAGCCTAGGTTCGGCGTAGACAGGTCTCTCATGAACTTCTCTCTCCGCCAACTTGTCCTTCGTCATTACACCCATTCGGTTCCAGAATACCCACGCTTCACTAAGCTCATAACCTGCCTTCCGCTTCATAAACAAGCCCATGGGATTATTCCTTTGATTAGCTGGCGGCTCATCTCTTCCCCTGCATGGTCGGCGAGGACGTGGGCGATTTCGTGGTGAGAACTGTGGCAAGTCCAGCTTCGTTGCGGCAAAGCTCCAAGATGCCGCTGAACACAATCACAATTACGATTTCATTGGGCGTGACTTGGGCATTTGTATCTAGGCGTTCTTCAGCTCTGTTTGCGTGTTCATGCATGGATCAAGTTGAGATATGTTACTTGGGGCTATTCACAACGAAAACCTTCCAATCTCTGAGTTAATAGTACCGTCAGCATTAGTCTTATGAGACTCGAGATATTGATAGAGAAAACATAGGCAGTGTGATCCCTCAACAGCTGAAACCCATTATAGCACAAACTCTTTCAAGAAAAACTGCCTCAAGGTCAAAACGGAAAGGTTCAATCCAAATAGTACGACTCACTTGGAAACCCACACTCGGATGCGTGTGAGGTTGCAACGTACAAACGTAACCCAATACGGTTTTCGTTCCTTTACTGTTCATGGTCCATCTTTTATTGCATTTTCGGGTACGCAGTTGTCGAGTTCTCGTCGGCAACCGATGTGACTCAAACCACCGGTGTGGCCGCCCTTGGTGTGCCAAATGTCAATTGTTCCCATAACTTGCGTGACCAGCTATGTCGGCAGATCAATCTAGGAAGATTATGGAATTGAGAACTCACATATCATCAATCCCAGACACCTGGGGCAGCAAGCCTCCGATATACATTGGCGATCCAATCCAACGAGACCACTGAGACCCTACGCATAGTGGGTAAGTGAGTCTACACCACAAACGCCCAAGTCAATTAAAAAGCTTTCAAGGCAGCATCACCCCCTATAAGCTAGCCGAATTTTTGGTAAGATGAGAAATGGTAGACGTACAAGTGATCGGGTTTGCAAGGCGCCATAACTCTTTGCGTAACAAATGATTCACTCCAGACCTAATAGCACTGTTTGGTAAACTTGTCGATGTTACTAAATGGTGGAAGTAGAGCTTAGCTGGATTTTCCCCTCTGAACACTTTGAAGATTTAACTCAGCTGCCTTTCGTCTCGTATATGGAGCCAAAGTTGCTTTGCTCGTTGTGAGCCACGTCGTACTTGCCATGTGTCTGGTAGTATTATTTCGAGTATACTCAAGGATCTTATGCCATGAGAGCTGAGGTTTCGATATTGATATTGCTGGTGAGAGTCCTGTTGGTGTGATTGATATTCTTGTGGCTGCTGTTGTTACTGTAAAACGCGTGGTGATGCTTTCACTGCAGCTTTGGAAGGCTGTCTAGTATGCTTCTTGGATCCTCTAGCCTGAAAAGACCGAGGGCTTTAACCTCTGAGGTGGTCTTTTAAAAGTGATGTTATTAATGTTATCTTGAATGACAAGTATGGTCGAGATAGGCAATTGTCACAGACTGCATGGTTGACCTTCGTTAGTGTATTCACCAGAGGAGCCAGAGCAAGCAAGAACGAGGGAACGAAAGAATTAATACACTGTGTTTCAGAAGATTGTGAAGGTAGATCCCTTCCAATGAACTGTGGGTATCTGCTGATAAGTTCTTGAACCCGCAAGGACAGGCTGTCGCTCAATGTAGCGTAGATCTATCATATCTTACACTGAACAGCGTGGTATTCGACAAATTTCAGAACAGATCTTTTGGTTTCATCGTTGTGCTATTGTGTTGAGCCTTCTTCTCCACCTCTTCACACAATTGATTATTCTTGATATGCCTTCCTATTTAGATGATAACCGTGTGCAATAAGTTTTTAGTAAATAAAAACTGTCGGCTGCGCTCTCGTCAGGTTCCATCCATCGCGTGCACTACGCCGACTTGGGAGAACCACAGACCTGAACAAGGACTGCAACTTTGTACTACTTCGGCTACCTATAAAACTAACTGAAAATCAGAAGATCTGATAGAATCCCAATTGAGCTATACCTTAGCTCCTTATGACTTTTATTAATGTTAATCTCTGAGATTATCCGCGACTTTCTGTCTCTTGACTATTTTCTCTTTCTGAAATATGAAATATTCTGACTGTTTTCTGATTTAGACTCTTCGAAGTTACCTGAGGTTATTTCACTCGTGACTAAATCTGACAGCTTTTGAGGGCTTTTGCTAGTGCCTGTTGGTATTTGGAAGGTTCTTTCAAGTCGGTATAGCTCACGCGAGGGAGGAACGACTGAGAGCAGCTCAGCAGCCAACATCTTAACTTGTCGGGCGCACTTTGGATCAGTACCACGATGATACAACCTATATCAGACCTCGAGCCATGTGTTACCAATACACTCTGACCATTTTCTTCTTTGACTAGCTAGACTGTATGAATATCATACTTAAATTATCACATTAATAAATCGTGCCGTGCGCAAGTCTTTCCATGGTGGAACACTTAAAGTTAATCATATGAGCCATAAAAGTGCGGAAAGCGTCAATCATTCTTCAGGCTGATCAATTGTAAAGCTGGAGCTTAGCCTGGTACCTGCCTCTTTGCGCGCGTCTAATATATGAGATACGGAGTAATCCTTGGTGATATGCAGACTTGAAGCTGAGATCAAGGACCGGGGTATGAACTATAATAAGCGGTGTGAAACTGGAAAGAATCGAAAGAGATTCATGGAAAAAAATACTCCATTAGCTGTACTGTAGAATAATTAGTGTCTTTGGAATGTTGAACTTAGTGCCTGAATAACCTTTGTTTTGTCTGTGGATCTCACCCATCCAAGAAGTCATATCACTCTCAAATATCGTCACCATTATCGCCATATACATGTAAATTTGCTGACTTCAGGTTTCCACCTACTGAACGGCAGCAGTTCCTTATTTCAATCTTCAAACCCGTCTCACTGCTCAATGATACGAACATCTCGTTCTACCTTACCATGTCACTCACCACTATCAAATCGTCATCCAAACCTCATATACTGTATGCCGTTCCACCCCGCGAAGGCCACATGCGACCCGCTCTCCAGATCGCGACGCACCTCATCTCACATTCCTTCCCCGTGACTATTATCAGCACACCCTCCTGGCGCACCTCTATCGAGTCCATCGGCGCGAAATATGCCCCCATCATTGGGCGCTGGAACACTCTGGATGATTATAGAAGGTGGCCAAAAATTGCATTCGCGGAAAGCAGAGAGGAGAGGCTGAGCGCAAGTTTGGCAGGCGGGTTTGTAGGACTTCTTATTAGTGGTTGGATGAGTGTAAGGGGAGCCTTGGAAGAGATTAGCGAGAGATCAAGAGGGAACGGAGAAGCTGTAGAGCAAGAGAGAGAGAAAAGGGTGATAGTGTTGAGTGATACGTGTTTTTCGGGGACGTTAGCGCTGAAACTAGGCGCTGATTTACCAGCCGGATTTGACGGTGAAAACGGTATTCGAATCAAGACTTTAGGTATAGGCGTGGTACCAGTATACTGGGCAGACGCCCTTCGACCTCCCTGGGGCTCCGGGGTGGAATTTGACGGCTCGGAGGCAGGAATATTGCGGACCCTTGCAGCATATGAGAAGGTCTGGGATCATGAGGCGGAAGAGATGGGAAGAGAAGTATTAGACATGTTGTCTTGTACAAGAACGATTGATGAACTGTATCAAAAGTATCGGTCGAACTTGTATCCGGACTTCAAAAGACCATTCTGGGACGCGACAACGGTTTGCCATGATGTTACGCTTCAGATGTGTTTACCAAGTCTCGAATATCCAGCAATCACATGGCCGGAGCATCTCAAGTTTGCGGGATCACTACCAATTAAGCCGAGATCTGACGATCTGGTGTATCCGGAGTGGTTTGAGGAAGTAAGAAGGAACGGAAGTGAGGTCAACAAACAGGTAATTGAGAAAAAGAAAGTCATTCTGGTAGCCCAAGGCACTGAGAGTTTAGATTACAATGACCTCGTCATCCCTACCATCCGATCCTTCGCCAACCATCCCTCGATCCTCGTAATCGCCATCCTCTGCTCCAAAGGCGCCTCTATATCTCCCACCAATTTTGCGGGAGATACCATTCCATTTAATGCCCGAATTATTGACTATTTCCCTTACGACGCAATTTTGGCACACGCTGATGCATTTGTGTGTAGTAGCGGATATGGAGGCTTGACACACGCGATTTCTAATGGAGTCCCGATGGTGCAAGCAGGCAAGAATTTTGACAAGCCTGATATTGGGAGGAGGATTGAACGTTGTGGTCTTGGGCTATTCCTGCCAGACATGCCGCTTGATGATGAGGGGCTGACGGGGGCAGTATTGAGGGTTTTGAGAGGGGAAAGATTCAGAGAGCGAGCATTGGAAATGATGGAGGAGACGGGAACATACAGAGCTTTGGAGAGGGTGGAGAAGGAGATTAGGGCGCTGATGGAAGTGATGAAGTAGCGGCGCAAGAATGCGATTGGAAAACCTGTCGTGAATGTGAGGCTTGGGGGGACAATGGGATCCACCAGCCGAGTGTGATATGATAGAGTGGCAGAATGGATGACCATCACAAGAGACAATGAAGGGCTCGATGCCAAGTGCATTGTCGTTGTGGATTGGCTTGGTGATAAAACTACATCGAAGCTCTAATGGAAAATATCTTTTGAATACCCTCAAATCCCCTTACACTGTAGATGAGGCTGGGGAACAAGGAATTATTGCTAGATTTGGAAACATCTACGCTCATGACTTCGGACCTATTTCTCCAGATATCGCGAAACACACCATCAAGAAAAGCCCTCTACTTTCCACCTAGGCTCCTCATTATATCAGCGATAACCTCTTTGCTGAAAGCAAAATCCAGGTTATCGTCTTTGGGGTTCAACCCGTACGCATCGGGTCCACTGTCGAATACCTACAGTTCCAACAGTCAGCTACGCTTTGCTATCTAGACAGCTTCAAACTTCCTCGAGAGGAAACTGACCCCGATTCTCCGCATGTCTCTGCGATTAAGTTCACTCAGCGGCGTTGCTCGGTGCAGTGTGCATGTATTATCCCACACCACCAGATCTCCCTTACTATACCACTCCATCCTTAACACATACCTCTCTTGCGTAGCATGTTCCCTCAAAAATTCCAATTTACTCTTAGATTCTTCCTCACTCAATCCGTCGATATTGCGTATGTGCGAAGGAACATAAAGATTCATCCGACCAGAACAATGTCTTTGGACTAGTTTGTGTTTGCTGAAGGGATATTTATCTGGAACGACTGCAGCAAAGAACTCTGGCGAAGCAGTCTTCCGACTGTGCCAAAATGAATGATTGGCCACATATCCTTTCTCTATCAGCTCTTCCTGCATAGAAGTTGGCAGTTCTGTAAACGCAGTCCTCGTATCTGCAAATTCCGTGTGACCACCTGTTCCAGGCGGCGGCAGCTCATACGCTCTAAGAAGCGAGAAACGGGTTCGTCGGACATTGTAACTGCCATCGACATGGAACAGCTCGTTGCCCTTGTTTACAAACGCCTTGGGGCTTTTTGGGTCCAAGAGTTCGCCGTCTACTTCCAAGTTGCTTTGATCCGTGTATTCGATGGATTTTAGTCTGGATGATTCGGCGGGTGTGCCTTTGAGTGTCTCAACGTCGCCAAAACGGTGGGCGAATGTGGCATGTGAGCTATCGTTCAGACCTGTGGATCGGAAAACGCAGACTCCGTACTGAATTTCTCTTCTCAATTAATTTTGCTCTTGAACTTTTCGTGATCAAATTTGCGAAGAGTCTCTATCTAAACAATGAATTGGGCACAGGCCAAACACACCTTCACGATGGTATGCTTAATCTCCGCAAAGACTTCATCATTAATTGCGGTCGAGAAATCCACACCTTGGATTTCGGCTCCGAAAGTTGGATGGAGCGGTTTGATGATGAGTGAAGACGCCATAGCGAGGATCGTGGGACATTGGTTGCTTGCCGAAGATGAATGTTATCGAGTATTACTTGCCCCTGAGGCTTGACAGGTTAGGTATTGTAACGACCATGATTGGGATTCTAGTCTATTTTTTCCTTACTCAAATATCGGTTGCTAACGATGACTTTGGTTCCAGAATGGCCGAGTTCTTGACTCAGAGCCGCCCACTGTGGAAGTAAATTGTGACGGATGTACAGTAGTACATTGAAGACGGGCCTGAGAGTTCTCAAATTGATAAGATCCCCAAAAATCGGACATCTTGGAAAACAGATTCACCACGTGAGAGTCAGGGAACAGATGATATCAGGATGAAAGGGTCAGATAGGCTGACGAACCTTGAGGAATACGAAGTAGTTTGGGTTCTCCGAAACCTTGTGCTGCTGAGCGGGGACAGCTTCACATTACATGGACATGCCTATGAGCAGCTTTCTGCCACTACGGAGTATTGCCCGGCGCGACCCCCACCCCCCGCTCATTATAACTCAATTTGGATATACTCTTTGCAGGGAGCTCCAGCCCAACCATGAACGAAACACTCCCAAATTATGGTTTAAACTTATTTCGGATAGTATTTTGTCAGTCACACTTGATGCCTGAAACGCCCAAGAGGGCACGCCCTTCATATGATGCTCTTGAATTCACGTAGTTCACTCTCATCCATCATCGCGAAATCACCGCCAAATGTCACTTCGGCACAAGCATTCATTCATGTCTTCGCTCTGGTCATGGCTATTCCCAGCTTCGCGCCAGCAACCTGCGAAGATACCGACAGATACGGTTGTAAAACTTTCGGCTCTCGAGAATACATGGATGATGCGTAGTATTCACATGAACTGGTCACTCCGCTTCAATGAAGTCCTCGACACAGCCAAGCTTCAACAAGCTCTAGAGAATCTGATCACCAAGGGACCGCAGTGGAGAAAGCTAGGTGGGAGATTTCGACTCGATGTTAGTCATGACAAGGGAGGACGTAGTGATGAGCTCAAAATAGCTGAGATTAGAAATAGGAGAATGGCCACCTTGAGCTACATATTCCAGCTGAGTTCACATATTCGCGTCCTCCAGTTCAGTTCACTTGCGAGGACCACAATACGTCCATCAACCAAAATGTCTTGAACGAAATTTTACCCTCGACTTGGGAGAGACCATGTATTATGGACGTTCCAGAAAAGTTTGATGATATCCTCGCCGGTCCACAAGCGCCTATGTGCTTCGACGACTGGATCTATACGGATCGACCTGGGCTGGCTGTGCACGTTATCAATTTCACAGATGCAACTTTTATCACTCTCACATATTCGCACTGTCTGGTAGATGGTGTGGGTAAACGGGAGATAGTGCTGAATTGGTGTAAAGTGCTCGCGGGTCGTATGGAAGATGTTACACCTATGGCAGCCTTTAGCGATGATCCGTTCCGAACGATTGTTGAGAGCTCAGAAAAGCATTCAGCCGAGGCTTATTTGCACGAGGAGAGGCGAATCATGGGATGGCAGAAATACTATTGGGTTCTCAGGCTGATTGGATATCTTTTTCGATATCCTAACAGGAGGCAGCGAAACTTGTTCATTCCATCTTCAACCGTGATGAAGATCCGAGACGAGGCGCAACGGACCCATTCAGACGATTATCTGAGCGATAACCAACTTATTACCGCTTGGTTGGTTCGGATGGCATGCTCGCCATTTCTGAATACAAATCGTGCTATCGGCATCACATCAGCTGTAGACTTGCGTGGATTTCAATTGGGAGGAATACAGCCTGATACCGTTTATCTGCAAAACTTACTTACCTATGTATGGACTAACACGACTGCAGAGCTTCTCCTCCACCAGCCTCTAGGAGCTGCAGCCACCCTGCTGAGGAGCAGTTTGAAAGAGCAACTCAGTGTAGAGCAGGTTGGGGCAGCTGCACGCTTAACATACAATGCGATGGCTGACACGGGGTCTCCATATCTGTTTACAGACAAGGACAGTTTCGTTGTCTCCGTGAGCAGCTTGGCCAAAGCCAAATACTGGGAGGTGCTGGATTTTGCGCCAGCTGTCATTGGAGGCGGGGAGCAGAGTACGAGGAGTGGTAAGCCGATATGGCAATGTAGCACACCCCGCAGCGGCTTTAAATCACCGTGCTTGATCGTAGTTCAAGGGAAAGATCTGATGGGCAATTGGTGGGCTCAAATGGTGCTCTCAGATCGAATCTGGAAAACAGTCTCAATAGAGCTAGAGAGATGGTAGCGGTGTAATGAGAGTGCCAGTAGAATTAAATCAAGCCACTGTATCACAGTCAAATTATATGCAGCTACCTTATCCGAACAAGGTGTCAAAGAGGAAATTCTGTCTAGTGATGGAAGGTCCTACTTGAGCGTATGCCTCTGGAGTAACGCCTCGTCCGACAATATCATAAACAGGTTCTGACAATCATGTAAATGTCCGGAGGAAGTATACAATCGATCAATTTTTCACGATATGTCAGTCATGACGAACAATCCCTGCTTCTCATTTTTTTTGTTTGACATTAGGATCTCGCAAGCACCTTGGCACTCTTTAGCTAGGCAATGCGACTGTCCTGTACTTTATCTTTTATAACGAAAATACTATGTATTTATCTTTGAAATCCTTAGGTGGTTGCACAAAATTAAACATTACGATTCACGTAAGCTTTTATATAAGCTTATAAAGTCGAAACCGCTCTCAGATAACCCACAGATTAAGTATATTATTATTCGAAGACTAGCGCTTCCTCAGAGATAAGAACGAACCTCTTCTATATTACGCCATATTATCTCTTATACTCTCCGGAACTAGGTCTAATCAAATATAACGACATAAGGACTCGAAGCGGTTTATAAGCAAAAATATAACAAATGGGGAGGCTAAGAGCGAACCTTTCGGTTTACTGCTAAGAAAATAGAAAGATTTCGAGCTCCAAAGGAGCCTGTAGAACTATATAGAAAGGTACCTAGGGGGCTGTTTGAGGCTTTAATAAGGCACTGATGCTAGTACTAATCCGAATCACATGTGCGCTGTAATATTAACCCCTTCGAAATCTAAGGCACGTCCTGATAAAGTAATAAGTCCTTGGAGATAGAGCAGCCTGTATCAACGAGAGATACCAGAGTAAGAAATTCAACCCTATTGGATTCCATGAGAGGTGGGGGCAGATGCCACTGACTATGAGCGTAGTCCACGGCCCTACAATCCTACAGAGATTAGTCCCAACTCATGATCCCGAGGAGAACGACGAGGACAGCGACTGGGAAACAGAAATAGAGGCAATAGACTGAGACCACGCAAGCTCAAGTCTTGCAACTTGAGGCACAGATCTAGTGGTTAGAGATAATAAGAGATTTGATAGGCTGCTATACGACCCCCCTCTTTGAATAGGGTCGATACCTGTTGGTCTGTCGATCGTTAAATTAAATTAAAAGGAGGAGCGGAGAGTCGGGTTCAATTCCCGATACATAGCACCTAGTGGCACATAATTCCCCTTGACAGATATTGGGCCCTGCCCTGTACGTGTTGAATGATAAAAGAACCTAAGCTGGGAAGCTAAGGCACGTCCTCGGGCCTTCGGAACATATAAAAGAGGACTAAAAGCCAAGAAGACAAACAAGTAAGTACCCTCTTCGAAAAAGAGACTAAAAAAACTCTAGCTAGCCTTTAGAGTAAGCTTCGGATAGTCTCAGCGAATCAATTGACTCAGTAAGTTAACTCTTACTTCGTGGAGCGTCTGATTCGAGGGAAAACTCTCGTGCAAAGCGAGTAATTCTGAAGGTTGCGAAGGAATCTGAGTTTAATTTAAACTTTAGAGAAACTCGGCAAAGAGCACTTTAAGATAAGAAATACTACTAAGGCCCCCCTGAATAAACGTTAAAATTTCAGCTGTAGAAAGAGCGTAAGATTTAACGTTTATTCCGCGGGGGGCATAGTAGCTAAAATCCCGCGTATCAAAGTTTTCGTCTGAGTTTATCAATCTTTGATTAAAAATATTAAATCGAAAGACACTAGATCTTGATAGACCTAATCCGGAGGAAAGGAGGGCAGTATATAGACTACTTTTAGAGGTACTTTCGAAGCGAGGTTAGGTGAAAGTAGAGGATAGATAAAAATCGTATTTGACTCATTCACACGGGTTCGTGTTTTAGTTCGGTATGTACTAGGGGTTTAAAACGTTCTTTTACTTGGGATACAACTGCACGCAACCCGCGTTAAGCCTTAAAAAGGTAGTCGCTAATCCCAATGTAACCCTAGGAGGGCTAGTCAGGTAGAGGTTGATACTCTATTATAAGCTACTGTAAGCTTCTAAGTAGTAGTATATAGTATTCGCCTTCCGCTTATAGAAGTAAAGTACGCAGAAATATAACGACCTATAAGAAGTAAAACTTTATACCTTCTGTTGTCACCTATTCACAGTCACGGAACTCTAATACCGAAAATACCTAGACGGTGGTTCCAACAGACACTGCTGTAGCCATTGGCGGAAGCGCAAAAGTACTTTCTATCTTTCTTCCTTTTTTTTTTTTTTTTTTTTTTTTTTT
>JACBAH010007153.1:0-22037 GCA_014282315.1 Neospermospora avenae | reverse complement strand
TTATATAGAAATAATCAAAGCTACTCTATTCCTAATTATTGATTATAATCAAATCTACATTAATCAAAGGAAATTTAGAGCTACTCTAATCTAATCTAATCTAATCATACTCGATTCTACTCAATTATAATCGAGTTTGTTGATTATTTTCTCCCACACTGTGCACTGCTGGCATTGTTTTCTGCTGAGCAAGTCACTCCTGTGGTTGAGAGTACTTCTTAAAGCGATTGAACCCCGGCGTTTCACTTATACATCATTCACCAAACTCACCTGTGCATGGAAATAGCTGCTCCGATCCTTGATCTAATGTTGATACAGTACTGAAAATTCGTGTAATACTGCTTTGTTTGGATTTACTCGCTTAGTCCCGATCATTTAGATGGACTCAGGAAGCTGGTCTACTCTCAATTCGAACCATACTATTGCACAATCAGAAGACTCGATTTACTAAAACCCAGGATGAATTATTCGTTTCGAGATTGTACTTGTTCGTTAGCAGCGGTGAATGAGAATGATCGTTGGAGGCTGGCGTGTTACACCGTCACATCAATCTTCAACACCACACCACTGAGTACCCACCATAACGCACAGATTGCACAGCGAGATCGACTCGCTGCCAAATGTTTTACCGGTACAAGATAATTGGATTTTATCATACCTTGTCAGAAACTGCCGGAACTTCTATTTTTCTCACCCACCTACTATTTCTTTACCTCGACTTATGAATTAGTAATTACATCTACCATCAGGGTTTCTTCGATTGTAGTCTGAGCATTTAATCGGCTGATCTGTTACAATTCAAACTCCTTCTACATATTCGAAGCAGACTCTCCTGAGGTCTCGGCGAGGAGCCCGAGACCTAACTCTCAACAGACTGTCAGTACCTCTTACCATTATGAAGTTAAATTAAGACAACCGATCAGAAGGAGATAGGATCAAACCTTCCAAAGAACCTCATATTTATTGCTCTTAAATATAGTCTTATCTCTCTTACAAAGAATAACTCAAATAAAAAAGAATCGTATCAGTTGACACTTTGACACTTATGCAGATGCTGCCTATACAATCGACAAGAAAAGACAGTATCCTCCGAATATACCTTGCGATCAGCAAAGGTTTATTTCTACCTCGAAGATTATTCTCTTGATGAGTTGCAAAAAAAGAGTAAACCAAAGACAAAAGGCAAAAACATACAACAGCTGGTATTCGCTGGTGGTCACCCACCCAACTACTAATCTGCCGATCTGGTGCTTGTGTATGGCAGAGCGGACGGGATGCCCATTGTCCATTTCTCCTTGCGCTCTAGGATTGCAGATCTTGTATACGCCCTCGATAACAGGTTCTCCGCTAGTGCTATTCTTGAACGTTGGGGTAATTCTCTTGGTGCCTGTCACCGCACGCTGCTCTCCCTACTGTACACTCCTACAGTACTACTCGACACGGCTTCCTCGTTCTCAGATAAGTTTGGATTCTGACATTGACCTGTTATTCCTCGTTAAGGTGAGCGAGCACACATGTAAAGCGTGCCGTCATTTCCACTCTAGTCTATTCTGACCATCGACTTACATCGCTCCTCACACTCTAGCTCTTGGCTGACCACTCTCCCGCTTTGTGCAGGAACACCATCGCACGCGCCCTTCTTGCATTGCTCCAGTCTTTTATCTTTGAAGCAATTCAATATGGCAGATATCCTAGGAACACATGTCGCTTCGAGGACACGGGTCTATCAAGATGGCCAACTGCTTCGATATTTCCTCGGTCTTGAGGACAGTCGGCCTCTAGTACTATCAAAAGAATGCCAACAATTGCCGAATACATCACTGAAAGATGTCATATTCCTTTCGCTCGACACCGAAAACATTACCGCAGGTCAAACACCTCTGGTCGAACAATTTCAGGTCGGAGTTTCGCTTTTGGATTCCCGCGATCTACAAAGTCATATAGATTCCAGGTCTCTAGTGTCTTCACGTAAAGACAACCTTCTTCGAACTCAGAACTATTGTATCGGCCCCACCGGATACTGCTCAAAAGCTGCGAGAAAATTCTTATTTGGTCAATCAGAAAGTATTCATGCACATCAGGTAAAAGAAAAGATCGAGAGCTTGATTACTGACCGAGACGTGGTTCTTGTGGTGTGTGATGGATATAACGATTTGTGGCTCTTAGGTGAGCTCAAGGTCAAGCTGGAACCGGTTGCTATACTAGACCCACAAAAGGCATCTCATGATGTGCTCCAACCGCAGTATCGAAGAAGCCTGAACAATCTCATGATAGACCTCGATTGCCCTTTCAACTTCTTGCACGTTGCAGGAAACGACGCGAATTTTACGCTTCGGGCTCTCTTGATGATCGCGGTGAAAAGTTCTCACGGTGAAAGTCTTGACGATTCACAGCAAGCCGTTCTATTATTTGCAAGAGCCATTGCACAATCCACGGGGCCTGATGATTGGCACGAGAAAAAGGACGATGTCGCGGAGGAGGCAAGAAGATATAATACCGAACGTGAGGAGATTAATCGCCGGAAGAAGGAGAAAAAAAAGACTAAGAAATCAGCGCGGAAAGCGAAATTGGCAGCAGAAGGTCATTGGTCCTCAACTAAGAAGGGACGGCAGGAGTTCTGGGGGAAGCTTGAGAATGCACGCAAATGAGCCAGCTATCCCATATAAGACTTTTAGCGTGGGTGGGTTGCAGGGGTCGTTGCCCCCCGCGACGGCACATCAACACTCCCTCAATTCAATCGTCTTTGTGCCATAACAAGAGGCATTCTCACTCAAATTATCACAAACAAGATGGCGGAAGAAATGCAGCCTAATCCCATCCTTACGGTAGGGTGCAAAAGGTCTACGCGCGCCAAGAGGTGCTAAGGAATTATGCCTCGCCGCTTTCAAACGCGTCTCTTACCAAAAACATCACACTTTTGCAAGTTTACAACGTGCTCGAGATAGAGGTTGTAGAGAGTTAAGGTACAACCTAGCTTAGGCTCAAACTTGCGTAATTCTACTTTGACCTTCTAAAAAAGTCTGAGGCAATGGTTCGCCCCAGAGAATGCTTCTCATGTACAAACATACCCAGCTATCCGGGATAAGCCTGTGAGTTTCGCTCCTCCCTGGGGCATTCATAATTACTGATACAATGAGTTCGGTCTTTTGAAATCTTCTTCTCTAAGAAATAATTGATTCTTGGCGGTCTGTTGTCTTACTGAAAGCCGTTTCAGGATCTGTGGACTACCTGATCCTTCGGATTTCACCCAATTCAAGGGACTGGTCATTGCTAAAGAGCCGACGAGCTGATCACCGGTTTCTGGATATTTTGCGGATGACGTGTAATGTGGGAAGAATTATTAAAATCATAGGTTTCGTGGTTTGGATTGGTCCATGGATTGTTTTTCATATAGGTCCATGAACGTGATTTACGGAACACTGACCGATGAATGCTCAAGTACGGGATAAATTAGCTAGTAATCCCTTCGCGGAGGACCTTTGGTTGTAGCGAAGAGGATGCAATGCTTGTTCACTACTACTCCAGCTGTGAAGAGCATATGCATATTGCAAGGTTGGGATAAGGAGGAAGTTAATATGGCAGTTCTGTGTATTAAACAGGAGATTTCATGAAGCAGACTCAGAATAAGGCCAGCAAAAGGTAGTCTTGTTATATTTTTAGTTTCAATGTATCAATCTCCAATGATGCGACGTGGAAGCCGAATCTAAGCTCTCCGGGAGGAAGAATATGCTGGAGAGAGACAGTCTTTGCCTTGCTTCGCAGATATTTGATACAAGCTGAAAGCTTACTTAATTTCCCTTGTGATTGGGCACGAAAACTGTGTCCATTGAATCATAAATGATAAATTAAAACTAAGCTGTTGCGAACGTCTGCGTACGACCCACAGAAATTTGGAGATAGTGAAAAGATAGCTAGGGCATGCGTGGGTGAAATTACAATTACAGTGAAAAATCGAGAGACAACACGGTGATTTCTTCACTTCCCTCACTTTCTTAGGCTTTTCTAGATGCCTTCTTTTTAATGATTCGTTCAAGAAGGAAACTCTTTCCCTTAAGTATTGGGAGTTACGAAGACACCGAACTATCCTGTTTCTATTTCTACCTTTCAGTACCATTTATTAGGAAAACATCATACTGTTAAAACGTTTGGGTGCAGAGTGATTGTCAGCTCAGACACGATCCGCAGCTTGTTATCAAGGGTTGCGATTGGACCATAGCTGCGGTGAACTCGTACGCGACCCCAGCTTTTTGTTTTTCGGGTTCTCCACCATCCGTGACGTGCGTGTTGTTTGAGTAACACTCGCTTGCATGCAGTGTTGTTGAAGGATCGTGGTATCGGGTGGAAAGACCTCGGGCGAAAAATCAGAGCTCGGTGGAAGGCGGACGCGAAGCGCGAAGCGGGAGGGCTGACCTGCAGTTCTCAAAAGTCAGCCCTAAATCAACGTCCGTTGCGAAAGCAAAAAGCAAACCTTTCAGATCTCCGGTACTTCTAGAATCAGATATGAAACATCCCCAATTTCGTTATCAGATCGCTAAGGTAGTATTGACATCGCTACGGTATGTGCATGTGCAAGCGAGGTGTCCTTGCCACGTTTTAAACTTCCCGATCCAACCCCTTAATCAGACAACTGCACCACCACAGGGAGGGCTCGTCGGATCGCGCTTCCACGCCCACAGCAACACCGACACCAGCACCTCGTCTCGCAGGCGCGCAGGCGAGATGTTCATCTGTCTGCAGTTCTGCGGCGGCGAACAAACCTCGACCCGTATTCTGAGGCTCGTGAGTGGGTGGTCTCTTAGGGCTCGGCTCGACGGCCAGACCGTTGATGGTCGCTTGTGGACGTGGGCCGGCCTTTGCTTTGCTTTGCTTAGGTAGTTTTGTTTCCATACATACGAGCTCCGACTGGGCAAGAATGCGATGGTAATATGTTCCCCATGATCATCCGGGGCTTGGACTCATTGTAGGTGTCGTCGTCGAACAGTAGGAGCATTTCTCTTTCTTTTCTGTTTGTACATTCACATGTCTTCCTTTGCTTAGGACAGGAGCTATTCTTCTCGGGAGGCGTTCATACCAATACAGGGCGTCATTCAATAACGCCTAACATCCCACTACTCAAATACAGCGGGCAACCTGCGAGGCTAGGCTTTCAGATGGAGCGGAGAGCTTCATGAATCTCAGGAATCATGGCAAATGACATCGAAAAAGGGTCGCGGGGCTCAGAGGATGCAAGTCGCATAGAGGCGCAAAGCTCGCAAACAGGTGCCAGGACTCCATCGCCACATACGAGCAACGCGAAAGATGAGGCCAGTAACGATCTTGTTCACATTCCAACCACGCACAGCAATCACATATCTCTCCGCGATGTAGAGCCAGTCGACATACAGGTGCGGGACCTGATAGTCACGGTAGACCTCTCACCCTCCGCCCTCTCGATAGAAAAATACCTACCGCGCAAGCGAAGACAAGATGGCAACGAGGCGCCCAAGTCCAAGCAGATCTTACATTCGGTCTCTGCGTCTATGCCGGCTGGCTCACTTACGGCAATTATTGGAGGAAGTGGATCAGGGAAGACAACTATGCTGAATACTATGGCAGAGCGATTGACAAGCGCAAGATTATCTTTCGGGGGCAAGACTACATTCAATGGCTTAGGCGGAGTCAATAGTGTGCGAAGCGCATATGTGATGCAGCAAGATGTATTACTACCTACGCTCACTGTCCGAGAGACTTTACGCTACTCCGCAGACTTACGGTTGCCGCCACCAACATCGGAAGAAGAGAGGAGGAAGGTTGTGGAAGAAGTCATTCTGGAGCTGGGCCTGAAGGATTGTGTAAATACAAGGATTGGCAACCACCAACATAAAGGATGCTCTGGGGGAGAGAAGCGGAGAACAAGCATAGGAGTGCAACTTCTAAGTAATCCGAGTGTGCTATTTCTAGATGAGCCTACTACTGGTTTAGATGCCACCAGTGCATTTCAATTAGTCCGGACATTGAAGTCGTTGGCAAAGAAAGGCAGGACTATCGTGACGACGATTCATCAACCAAGATCTGAGATATGGGGTATGTTTGATGGCCTAGTAATTCTCACAAGAGGTAGCCCAGTCTACTCTGGCAGAGCGGAGGAATGCATAGCATGGTTCAAGCGGATT
Organism: Neospermospora avenae; assembly: GCA_014282315.1. NCBI lineage: Eukaryota > Fungi > Ascomycota > Leotiomycetes > Helotiales > Ploettnerulaceae > Neospermospora > Neospermospora avenae. The sequence continues at coordinate 15,885 of JACBAH010007153.1, read as the reverse complement.
GGAATGGAACTGCCACCTTTCGTTAACCCTGCCGAATTCCTCATTGATATTGCTGCCATCGACAATCGAACACCAGAACTGGAAGCTGCCTCGTCGGATCGAGTCGAAAAGCTCAAGTCCGCTTGGCTTGAGGAAAGTCAACATAGATATGTGTTTGATATCGAGAAAGGCCCAGTAGCACCTGGACAGTCCTCTACTAAGAAAGTCAATCTTGCCCGGTCTCCATTCATTCGCCAAACTAGGGTCCTCACTTCCCGGACCTTTCTTACAACCTACAGAGACCCCATGGGAATGGCTGGCTCTCTGTCCGAAGCGATATCAATGGGTATCCTGACCGGATGGGTATTTTTTGGCTTGAGCAGGGACCAATCCGGAATTCGAAGTCGACAAGGAGCCCTTTACAACGCAGCCGCCTTGCAAGGATATCTCATTCTCTTGTTCGAGACCTATCGCTTAACAGTCGATGTCCAACTATTCGATCGGGAGCACAACGAAAACGTGGTGGATGTTATTCCCTTCCTGCTGAGCAGACGTATTGCGAGGTTTCTCACGGAGGATCTTCCTGTTCCTCTAGCTTACTCTGTCACATTCTACTGGATGGCTGGCTTCAGAGCTGAAGCAGATACGTTCCTCATTTTCTTCTCGATCATATTGCTTGGGCAGTACATTGCAGTCACTTATGCTGCGGCATGTGTAGCAGCAGCCAGAGACTTCGCAACTGCATCCCTCATTGCAAATCTAGGATACACGGTGCAAAGCATGGCCTGTGGATATTTCATCCAAGCGAACAGTATTCCGGTTTACGTGAGATGGATGAAATGGATAGCGTATGTCTTCTACGCGTTCGGAAGTCTATGTGCCAACGAATTTGTAGGCCAGTTCTATGATTGTCCGCTCCCTGGAGGCGAATCAAATCCCGCTTGTGCGCAGTATACAGGAGCTTTCATCATAGACTCTTTGGGTTTCCCGGATGACTGGATTGTGAAACCTATTATTGTAATGGTCGCGTTCGTGGTCATGTTCTATCTTGCGGCTTTCATTGGTTTCAAATTCCTTCGTGTTGAGATGAACATAGCTCAAGCACGTACATCTGATGTCGATCTCTCAGCTGGAAAGGAGAAGATGGTTGTTCGTACAAACGAGGAGGTTCGGACGGTTGACATCGCCCTAGATCGATTTGCTCTTGATCTGGATAAGAGATCTATCTTTGGCAAGAAACTGCCTACCAAGACGATCCTTCATCCTGTCACGGCGACGTTCCAAGCGGGTTTACTCAATATCATCATGGGCCCATCAGGAAGCGGTAAGACGTCACTTCTCAATGCAATGGCTCTACGTTTGCACAATAGTGTTGGGACACGCTACAAGCAATATGGCGAGATGACGTTCAACGGATCTGTACCTTCAGATTCCGTAGTTCGGTCGGTCTGTTCATATGTGTGCCAAGATGACGATGCACTTCTACCATCTCTCACTGTACGTGAGACGTTGCGATTCTCAGCTGGATTACGACTTCCATCTTTCATGACCACTGAGCAGAAGCATCAACGTGCGGAAGAGATCCTGATGAAGCTAGGTCTCAAGGACTGTGCAGACAATCTCGTTGGATCCGATACAGTCAAAGGTATCTCAGGGGGAGAGAAGCGCCGTGTCTCGATAGCCGTTCAAATCCTTACCAATCCTCGAGTCCTCCTCCTCGATGAACCTACATCTGGCCTTGACGCATTCACGGCCTCATCTATCATGGAAGTGCTCCATGGACTGGCACAGGAAGGCCGCACTCTAATCCTCACAATCCACCAATCTCGATCCGACCTCTTCCAGAAATTCGGCAACGTCCTCCTCCTCGCTCGAGGCGGCTCCCCAGTCTACGCAGGGAATGGCGCGGGTCTCCTCCCCCATTTTGATTCTCTCGGCTATCCGTGTCCAACCACCACCAACCCTGCAGATTTCGCTCTCGACTTAATAACAATCGACCTCCAGCACTCCGAGCGTGAAGCCGCGACCCGTCAAAAAGTACGAGCCTTGATCTCCTCCTGGACCAGCGGAGATTTCGCCGCTGCAATCCAACCAATGACCATCTCCACCCCAGCTGAATTGGGTTCTCTAATCCGAAAATCAACATCGTTCATCTCCGCCTACCCCATCCTCGTCCATCGGGCCTTCCTAAATTTCCGGCGTCAGCCTCCATTGTTGATAGCACGCACAACTCAAGTGACCGGGCTCGCCGTAATTATCACGCTCTTCTTCGCACCGCTTAAGAACGATTACGCTTCCGTACAAACACGACTAGGATTTATCCAGGAGTTCTGCGCGTTTAATTTCGTGGGTATGCTGCAGAATGTGGCTGTTTATCCGGATGAGAAGGATGTGTTTTATAGAGAGAATGATGATGGGACGTATGGTGTTGAGGCGTTTTTGGCGCAGTATATTACGCTTGAGGTGCCGTTTGAAGTCATCACCAGCTTGATATTCGCCGTTTTGGTTGATTTGGCTGCTGGATTACCACGAACACCTCAGCTTTTCTTCGTGTGTTTCTTCAACTGCTTTTGTATCGTGAACTGCGGTGAGAGCATAGGGATCATGTAAGTTTTCCCTCCCTATCTTTTACCATCTCCCTCCCCATCTTGTCATATTCTCACAAGTAAAAATTACTGGCTAATGTGGCAAATAGGTTCAACACACTATTCCCCCATACTGGCTTCGCCATCTCCCTCACTAGCGTCTTCCTCTCCATCTCGCAATTCATGTCCGGCGTAATGTCCATCAACATGCCTTCTTTCCTCCAAGGCGTGAACTACCTTTCTCCTTTGCGCTACGCTATTCGGAATCTCGCTCCTTACTCACTGCATGCCCTTCACTTCACTTGCAGTGACGACCAGCGACTTCCTGATGGACGATGTCCTATCGAAACTGGGGAACAGGTCTTGGATTTGTACAAGTTAAATACTAATCCGTGGAAGAACTTGATTGCGCTCGGAGCTTGTACGGTGGTTTATCGATTGGGAGCTTATGCGTTGTTGAAGGCCGTGAGGACGCATTGGGGAAGTGTGGGGGTGATGGGAAGAATGAGGAAAGTTCTTGGTGGAGGGGGAAGTGGCAGCGGGAGTGGGAGCTAAATTTTATACGGCATGGCGTTCCGTTGCTTTCTGTCTGTTAATAGACAAGTTTCGAGGTACATATGAAGGATTCTTAGACTGGCATTTTTATAGCGGTGGAGTTACTGACATTTAGAGGCGGCGCTGCAGAATTGTCTAGGGGATTTCGATCTCGGTAGACGGATACTAAACCCTCGTTTCTAGATCACATCCCGAAATTGAATTTCTTTGATGACGGTTAATCAATTCTTTTTCTTCTACAAATGCTCATGATATGCCACCTTTTCTAAAGACTGTGGTTTGAGTTACCCAGTCGATCGACCACTCTCGACCGACTGATTGGATTTACTCGTAAGGGGTGGGAGACAAAATTAAGCGGAGTTCGAGACTATGTTCTGCCCAGAAAGCAGCGAGCGAACTGGAAAACGAGGATGCTCGAATTTATATATATGAATTCCGTACCTAAATGTCGATGTCTCGACACGAGAGACTTATCAATCTCGGTCCAGACCGTCCCGCTGTAGGTTCCTCTTTGTCCTCTTCTTTCGGATCGGTATTACCTAGCTTCCGGAGCTAAGCCCTACTCGTTATGCCCAGCCCAGTAACCAAGATTCAAGAGGACTTCGTGAAACAACAGTCAATCCCATTTACTCTGAGTATCAGTGACTTCGAGGTACAATACATAACTAAGATACTTGTCCATTCAGGTGTATATCGTGACTTTCATTGCGTAGGTGAATGTTTCAATAATTGCATAACCGCTGTGCTGGCACAAGCTCCGCCTCTCCCAATCCCGCGGGTGCATGTGAACCACGCTATTTTAATCACAACTCATTTGCGATTCGATCCACTTCCCATCGTTCGAACACCCAGACAACCACTGCGCACCATCAAAGCCATGCCTTACACCGTCTAGAGATATGCAGATATACTCAATCTCTGTAGCTTTTTCGACCTCAGATTCCAAGGGAGAAGGGAGACTTTGCTCTCTCAAAGAAACGCGGCCTGCCAAGTATCCTGGACCCTTTCGCAGATCCGGCCTCCTTTCGACGTCAGTAGGCTACTGTGCCCTCCCAGCACTTGGGCGACGTCGATAAGGTGGTGACACCTACGGTCGTCTCTCGAATGCCACACGCGGTTGCGATGCCATCGTTCCTGGCCGATGACTCCGGTCCCATGCCCTCGTCGAATAGCTTCCAGCACGATGCCACAAGTCACATCCGGCAGCCCCACGAGAAGGTCAATGGAAACAGTCGGTCCTACTCGCACACATCTACGAATGGTAGCTCAGTCAGCCCGGAGCGATTTATGGACGGTGGTAGAGTACAAATGAATGGGGACTCGCGTCAAGATGGAGGGCTTAACTCCCTCCCAAACGGACGGACAAGTAACAGTACCTGGGACCAGCGGTCATCGCGAAATGGCAGCACTAGGTCTGGAACTGGCGGCACCAATGGAGTGAACGTAGTAACAGAGAATGGGAGGAAGAGCCCTGCACCAACAAATGGATTAGGGAGGACGTCATATGGCGATAGGAGCTCCATCGCGTCAACAAACGGAAATGTTTCAAATACCCTGGATATAAAGCACCCCGTAAATGGTGATGCCGATTCAACGAAACGAACCAGCATTCCCACTCCAATTTCGACGAACCCTCAAAGTACTGGTCCCCTCACATATACATCATCAGTGTTGCCTGCGTCACCTCAAATTCCCGAGTGCCCAACTCGAGCGGCTCCTTCGCAGCCGCACCGATTCTCATCTCCACCTGCGTACCCTCCTCCACTCGTGCCTTCCATTTCCACAAATTCGCTACCACAGCATCCTGGTGCTTCACAGCTTCAACATCGACACACCCTGCAAGTGCCCAAACCAGGACCAAGTCGAAGCTCTCGAGACGACGATTCTGTCTTCTCCAGTGGGAGGTTCTCTCCTACAAGTGTAGCTGCAGGTGCACGACGTGGCTCATTAAGTCTCAACCGGAGACATACACAATCAATACATTCGAACATGCCGCATGAAGAGGTTGCTCCTGATGAGGATGCGATATTATGGGCAGAAGCAGTACGGCAGAAACGGGCGAGCAAAAGGAGGAGGAAAGACGAGGAGGATGACGATAGAGTGGTTGTAGGGACGAAGGTCGATCAGAACCATGTTAATTGGGTTACAGCATACAATATGCTTACTGGAATTCGATTCACAGTTTCGAGGACGAATGCCAAGTTGGACCGTCCGCTGACAGACACGGATTTTGATGCCAGACACAAGTTTTCGTTTGACATGTAGGTACAGTCCAGGCAACATGGAAGATTTGAACTAACGATCACTAGAACTGGAAATGAGCTGACACCTTCTGCCAAATACGATTTCAAATTCAAAGATTATGCGCCCTGGGTATTCCGACATCTACGTGCAAAGTTCAAGCTTGATCCGGCGGACTACCTGATGTCTCTGACGAGCAAATATATCCTTTCTGAGCTTGGGTCTCCCGGAAAAAGTGGAAGTTTTTTCTACTTCTCGCGAGATTACAAGTACATTATCAAAACCATCCACCATGCGGAGCACAAGTTCTTGAGGAAGATCCTCAGAGAGTACTACGCCCACGTCGAGCAAAATCCCAACACTCTGCTGTCGCAATTTTATGGACTACATCGAGTCAAGATGCCTTACGGACGGAAGATACATTTTGTTGTCATGAACAACCTGTTTCCTCCCCATCGGGACATACACAAAACCTTCGATTTGAAGGGTTCAACCATTGGACGTGATTTTAAGGAAGAAGATTTGGAGAAGAATCCGCGGGCGACACTCAAAGATCTCAACTGGTTACGGCGGAATTTGCATCTCGAATTCGGACCCGAGAAGAAACGTCTGTTCTTCGAGCAGATGGAGAAAGACGTGCACCTGCTGCAAAAACTCAAAATCATGGACTACAGTATGCTTGTAGGGATCCATGATCTGAAACGTGGGAATCAGGATAATTTGCGCGACAAGACCCTCCAAGTCTTCCAGCCCGGGGCTGATAGCCCAGCTGATGAGGCGCAAGCTCCAGATGGAAGAGGCATGTTGATGAGAACTCCTAGCAAATTGGAAAATATTCGAAAGGCGAGGGAGCTGCGGCAAATTATCAAGCAAGAAAAACCAATACCGATGGGACAGATCAGTTCGAGGATGCCAGATCACTTGGAGGAGAATACGGCGAAACGCGAATTCACATTTTATAGCGATGATGGAGGATTCAGAGCTACGCACGAGGACAACAGTCCTGGGGACGAGATATTTTTCTTGTCGATTATCGACTGCCTGACGCATTACGGTACCGTGAAGAAATTTGAACATTTCTTCAGTAAGTTCTTACTTTGTTTCGTGCCGAAAAATTCATACTGACAACCAGACAGAGGGCCTAAGTCAAGACAAGAAACTCATCTCGCCTATTTCTCCCGAGCCCTACGGCAACCGATTTATCGAGTTCATCGAAGGCGTCACCAAAAGCCCCGAAGAAGCAGCACGTGAAGCGCAAGAAGCAACTTTACGTCCCGTCCCCCAAACAAATTCATTTTCACGACGCAACACAGCTTCGATCGATTCCAGCCGCCGCTCTGAAGGCCAACACCCCCACCGACCCAGCAACGCCAATTCCACAGTTCAAAGGAACGAAAACGAGGCTTTCAAGGCAGAGAAACACGGCGATGACGAAGGCCATAGACCTGACTCTCGAATGATTACTACAGCGCGCAGCCCGAGTGCGGAGCGAACCAATGGAATGCAAGGCCAGATTCTGCCTGTTGTGGAAGAGATGGGTGAGGCGAGTAGTACTGGTGGGAGAAGTGGGAGGAGTTGGAGGAGTAAGCCGGAGGATGAGATGAGGCCTGTTACGCCTGCGAAGGTCGATAAAGACCGAAGGCCGCTGACGCCGGCGAAGGATCATAGTCCTAGTCTGAACGGGAATGGGAATTTGAGGGCGCCGTGGAGTAGGAGTAGTTTGGATAAGGATCTGCCACCCTTGCCGAGGGCATAGTATGGAGCAGCCGAATGAACATTCAAGCTTCAGACGTGGAAATACACGAGACGCTAGTCCGAGGTGGAAAATTGAAGAGGATAAGAATGATGGGAGTACAGTTTTTGGGAAAGGGAGCTCTGATGATACCATTGTGTCAGCGATTCGTCTGTTGTCCAGTCCAGCGTTTTTCCTTGGGTCTACTCTGTCTTATCATCCGCATACTGTTGCCTCTATGATGGGCATTTTCCTTTGTGTTCAAAAACCTCTATCATATTACATTGACGAGTTTCCTTTTGTTTTCTTTGATTTCTACTTGTTGCTACTATTGGAGTACGTAGCGATGGTGGTTTGAAGAGAGTGGGAAATTGTAGATAGTCCTGATGAGATGGGTGGTGAGGTGGTGAGGTGGTGAGGTGGTGTGGTGGTGTGGTGGTGAGAAGAGGCAGGAGAGTGGTGCGAAGTAGGTGGTGGGGGGAGGTACGAAAAACAGTCTTGGATCACAGACTTTGTAAGCTAGAATATTTGAGAGCCGTAAAGCTAGGCTATGGAATCAATTAGATGGTTGAACTGGACCCCTTGTCTTTTTGCTTTGTTGACTTTCTACGCTTGAAGGTGAACTCGAGAATTTCCTCTTAAGCGAGCCCCACCTGTTGCTGTCATCTTGTGTCCACGACAACGTCAACTTCAAGTCTTTGAGTAGTGCCTTGATCTGCCTGACCTTGTATAAGTTCCCTTTCAACCCTAGGGCTCGAGCTTTGGCTTTGGTTTTGGCCTTGTTGTGCACCAGGCAACACCTTCGGACTTCAACAACATCACAACACCACGCCAACGCGCAGGGCACCTGCGCAACACCTCTCGTTTGCCGATACCTTAGTCCCGTCACCACCTTCTCCCCAATTTTTCCTGTGGCCTCATCGCGCTCGCATCCCGTCTCTACCACGTCTCACGTGGACCACAACAACCTCAATACCAACATCACCAACCATCTATTGAGCATGCGCAATGTCAACACCAACTCCCTCGCCTCGTCGCATCCTAAGCGCATCAAGCAATACAAATCGCGGTCTTGCTGCCGCCTCTGATGCTTTGAAGGAGAAGGCTAAGGAGAAGAAAGAAGTGGAAAGAGATGCGAATAGAGATGTGTCGACGATGAGCTTGAGTCAAGACGTGCCAGCGCCTCTTCGGACACGCAGATTACAGTCCACGACCAAGTCCGGCTCGACTATCAACTCTTTACCCCTCCGCCCAAGCGGTGTCGTAGAAGCTGCGCCTTTCCCTACGCCTCTTTTTGCTTCTGAGTCTCTCAACGCCGCTACTCGAAGTGGTGCGTTGGAGATTACTGGATTCTCGACTACGAAGCCAGATTTCGGTTCGGGCACAGAAGAATTCCCTGTTGGGGCTGAATTCTTTTCGTGTTTTGTACCTCAGGTGACGACGCCTAAGATGAAGATGGAGACGAATCTTGATCCAAATTTGCAGGATGCGGATGTCACTGGATCCCGGCCAATGCAGAGATCTCGACGAGAGGCGTCTGGAAAGAAACATGGATGTCTGAACCCTACTTGCGAGGATGTCATCGAGATCGAAGAGGATGTTCATCCGAATGTCCATGCCAGTCCAAGCGCGCCCGCTGTCCTCGATTTCCCAGTCAGAAAACGCACTAGGATGAAAAAAGCTGCGGAACATAAAGAAGCAACTACGTCCAAGGCAGTGTTTCGCGAAATGCCAGCCGAAGAAATCGATATGAATCCGAGAAGCCCGAAGAGTCCCAAGACTCGGCAGAATGCTTCGATTCAGGCCTTATCTATACCTGTACCTGCGCCTGTACCAAGAAAGCCGAATCCTGCCCTGCCAGCTTTATCAGAACAAAAAGCACGAGAGCGCCAGAAGATGTCCCGACCAAATTTTCCAGCACCAAAATCCTCTTCCTCACTCCCTCCTCCTGCGGATGATACCGTCATGCCGCCAGAGACGAAAAAGAAGCCCAAAAAGAAGAAGAAGAAACCCTCGACGCTCCCCGTCAATCCAGAACAAAGATTCGTCCCACCGGCCGTCATCCGCTCCCCAACGCTCGAAGAAAAACATGAGAAGATGCTGCAGACTTTCATGCTCTATGACAACCCATTTCAAAAGAAATACGAACGAATCAAATCCGAAGTACTAGCAGCTGGTGGAGAGGAGATCCACGCAGATCTTGCCATGGGCAGAGGTCTAGCTATGAGATTACCTGCTGAGCGAGATGAAGCTATGCTTATAGAACTGAAGAAATATGGTGAGTTGAATTATAATCCTCGTTGGGATCCAACTCCTTCTGCCTATGATCATGGTGAAGTGAAGGCGATTTCGAGGCCAGAGGCTTGGAAGATGGTTGATGGGGACATGGAAGGGAAGAAGGGAGAGAAACCTATCACGGAGTTCTTGAAGAGAGAGAGTACTGTCAGGATTGACGTCAGTAACGCTGCTGTAAATCGCGCACAGGATTTTTGGGATGAGCCGAATGAGATTCTGGGCGAGACGGGGAAGGATTTGAAGGATCTGAATAGTACGTTCAAGGCTGCACTTGATAGGGCGGCGGGTACGAATGTTAATACGGTGATTGTGAGTGGGCAGGGAGGTGTGGATAATATCGAGGCTGGTAGGATATTTGCTTCTGGACGGGGGAGTGGGAAGGCGGTACAGGCAGGAGAGGTGAAGAGACCGGCGATGCAGGATAAACAGTGCCAGACTGATGAGGCCGTTGAGGAAGCGGTTGCTCGCTCAACATTCAACACCGCTGAGCAACTCCTTGCTTTGCATAGATACAAGGAGAATGCAGAGTCCCCTCAATATTTGTCTTCTCTCATGGTTCGGATGGAGGCAATCAAGAACCAGGCGTTGATGATCAGCTACTCTGAAGATGAACTCTATTTTCATCTACAGGTTCTTTTCCCCAAGCTCGCTATCGACGCTACCTGGTTCACACCATCAATCATTTCGCAGATCGGTGTCCACCCGAAACTTCTCTATGGGCCCCAACCATACAACACCGATATCGAGACATGCGTCGAGCACCTCACTACGAAAATATACCCCATGTTCAGCATGCATGACGATTCTGACGCTTCCAAAACCCATATCTGGGTTCTCTGGCTGAACGGCTGCGAAACTCTATGGCGCCTCGTTCTCCAAAGTCTCAATGGGGGTAGATTTGACCTGCTGAAACTTGATGAGATCATCTTTAGCTACTTGAAAGTGGCTTCGTACAGTAAGGCCCTCGGCTAGATGGATCAACAAAGGAGACACCTCCGCACGCCAATCCTACCTAATACCTGCATGGTGCAGATCTGCAAACATGCGCATGCCAAAGGCGATTACTTGTAATCCTATGGACGGAGCTGTCTTCCGTACTATCGTGATCTACACCCGCTGCGGAACCAACAATGAGGGTTCAGAGACTTGCACGACTACCAGCCAGATTTTCCTATAGCAGAAATAAATTTACGTGTGGAGTATAAAATACTCGAAGTATTTGATTTTTCCCAAACCACCAGTTCTTCGCACCACCATCGCTATCAGTTCGATAAACGTAATCATCACAGCTACTGATTTGACCTCACAACTGCAGTAACTGGGTTGTGCCGTACTCTTCTTATCCCAAAACCTCATGGCTTAGGGTGGTGATATTCTTTTCTTTTTAGATCATGCTAATTTTTCCTCATGCTAATGGACTTTAGTTTCAATTGTAATGATGATGGACGACGAAATTCTGAGTAAAGCTGCACCGTTTGACGAGCTTAGTACGGCTCTTAACGACCTTGGACTCAATCAATATGAGGAATGTCTTGCGGCGAATGGTTTCCAGGATTGGGAGACGATAACAGAAATCACCGAAGATGATTTCGCGGAATTAGGTTTCAAACTGGGTGATCGCCGGAAGCTCCAACGCGCAATACGCGAGTGTAGAAGTGCAGGCTCAGAGAAAAGCATCCCTTTATCGTCCCGACAGCCAGAGAGAACGACAAGACAGTATCGACGGCACCCACGACCAGATCCTAACGCTCCAGTCAAGCCTAAGACTGCTTACGTACTCTTCGGCGAGCATACTCGTCTTGATCCGGCGGTTGAAAGCTTACCTTTCTCCGAACTTGCCAAAGAAATAGGAAAGCGTTGGAGAGAACTTTCTGATGAGGAAAAAGCCAGTCATTGGAAGAATCCAGCTGCTGGGCGTTTACAAGATTACAAAAGAGAGCTCGAGCGTTACAAACAAACAGAGAATTACCAGAGCTACCAGCTATACCTTGACGAGTTCAAGAAGGGACGACAAAACGCAGAACTCACCACGCCATTGGACCGCAAAGGCTCGTCCAGTTCCGAAGTGGGATCAGTCATCCATCTTCTCAATCCCTCGAGCCGTAGTAGATCCAAATCTATCCAACAAGAGAGTGCTGAGATACTTAGTCCACTAACCTTTGATCAATTCAGGGTCGCTAGCCAGTCGCAAGACACGACATCACCCGTCCGATATGGGATGGAAGAAGTTCACTATATTATAAGCAGCCTCAACATTGATTTTGATGTAATCAGCGCTTCTCAATTTCCACCAGAGGATCAGACGGTAAATGCCGTTAATGCCTTTATCCATGGTAGTGGTTCACTTCTCTACTTGTGGGCTCCAGAGGAGGTCTCCAATCTTGTAACATCCGTTTATCACCCCGAAAGTGACTCGGCTTCAGTACGCGCAACTGAAGTTTTTGCAATGGCAACAGTTGGGAGCTACTGCGATGGGAATTCCGAGTTATCGGTATTCCAAGAGAGGTTCCTACAGATCTTCCTTTACATGATCTCTCTGCCTTCTGATATAAGTAACCTCCGTCACATGCGACTTTTTGCTTGCCTGGCAGTATGCCGTTTCATGACGAGTATAGAGAGTGCAAGGAGACTCATGTGTAAGTGGTTGATGTTTTCTACATTTATTTGATGAGCTAACACGAGAAGTATCTGCCCTAAACATTGGGAGATAGACATTCGTATCTTCATCCTTTACGACCAACGTAACCGAAGAAGAAGCGCGCTACTGGTGGAATGTTTTTCGGAGTGCCATCTTCCTTGAAAGTTTCGCACAATCTATAGCCCTTAAAAGCCTGCTCTGAATACTTATATGGGTTCAGCTGGTTTGCCTTTGATACGAACCACGAGTCACGGATTACCGAGACTGATATAGCTGTACGTAGCTTTTCTTATATCTACTTGATTTCCTTGAGAAATTCGTCATTACATGTGCCAGGAGTTCTGTGTTAATTACATAAACCAATAACCTTCTCATATTAACATCATACAGCTATATAAGCCTGCCAACTTGCACCATGGAGAAGAGCCTGGCGAACTGCAACATCGTGTTGGTGAGCTTGGGCAGTTAGCCGCTTACATAGCGCTTGACCTGAAGACACAAAGTTAGCCAAGTCTGCAGAAAGCTCGCTTCCATTTTGAATCCCTACAAGAATGGCAGCGTACTCTGCCACCATCGACAAAGTTGAATCAACTCAGTATTGCCAATCCATTACCAATGAATTGGCAAACGAAGCGATCCCTTTTGCAACTACATATCCTCTTTCTAGGCCTGTTCACCGAGCCGTACCGCTATTATTTGATTGAACTCGGGAGGTTTCGCATAGGCGATATCTCGCTCGTGTCGGAAAGGATCGAGGCGCTGCAAGCGATTGAAGAGGAATGCGTTATGGCAGCTCGACAATCCGCTCGAGTGGTTTCATTACTCCAGATCGATAATCTGATCCGATCCAGGTATTGGAATCTGTGTACGTTACCCAGAGTTAGGATTTACTGTACAACTTCTCACACTAAACATTGTTGACAGATACACGTCCTTCACAGCCTGTTCTATACTTCTATTAAGCGCTTCGCAAAAACTACTTATGCTCATTGGAGGAGAAAGCAGCCTAGACCTTCCATATGCATCTTCTCATTTAGATGTCCTCTCGCTGTGCAGCTACGATAATAACTCAACCAGAAACTTGTACATTCAACTTCGCGTCATTTTCAATGATATCAGAGAGGTAGTAGGGTCACCAGTCTATCGCAGAATGGGTGACCTAAGTATCAAGGTCGCAGACACATCAATCGTGTCACCCTCGCATGAAATTGCTGTTGCGGGTGCAGTCGAGGTTAGGAGGGATATTGTGGATGTCATCAGACGTATCATTGATGTACTACAAGAACGCCTCAGTTTCTAGTGAGAATGTCTTAGTATCCTCTCCAGGAGGAGAAATAATGGTAAAACCTTTCAAGGTCCACTTATCTCCCTCCAACCTCTCAATGCCACTTATCGCTCACTCACTTGTTTCATGTAGAAAATCTCTCCGAATCCACGAACTCAATTCATCCGCAGGAATCCGCTTTCTCAAGCTCTCTCTTGTCATCCACCTCAACTTAGCTCCCTATCACCTAGCCTACCAAGCATCTATATGCTTGTTCCTTCCTCTATTGTCCTAACTCGCACATCACTCCCCTATAGCTCTTGGGGCATCTATCAAGCTTCTCAACTCACGTACCCACCTGTTACCTACATATCTACCTAGAACAAGCTCTCTCTATGTCACCATTCATAGCAAGCCTACGAATCCACTAACAACAAACAAATTTCTCGAGATTACAAGTACTCGAAAACCAGGCTTTGCCACCCACGAACTGCACCAACGGCCCCGAGAAAGACTGGGCTACGATTAATGAGGGTTCTTACTCTTCAATAATTATTCCAGTAGTTCAAGAGACTCTACGGTAGTAACCAGAGCCTATATTTCAGCAAGAAAACGCAAAAGGACATGCCTCGAAGTCTGAGCTGTTATCGTGCTATGTGTGACTTGTCTCACCCGAAAGCTGATAAGTGCCGCAACAAACTCAAATTGTGGACCAAGGTCTCCGCTGTGGCCCACTCTGAGCCGCTACTAGGCAGGCTTGGCACGCGGCTCAGGTGGCAATCGGTTTATCATGCACTTCCAAGAATCCCATCCTTGGTGGCAATCCAATCAATCAGGTACCACGTTCTCTGCTGCCGCGGAGCAAGTACTCCAGAAGCGTCATGGGGACGGTTTTGGCACATGCATTTATTGCACTACATTGTACTTCGCGACATAGAGTACATTTTTCAGGGATAACAGAAAGCTTGCCACCACCACGAGTACGAGCATACTCCGTCCGAAACAGGGTTTGCAACAGGTCCGCTTGGTTGTGGCGGGAGGATAACCTACCAATCAATTCATTCAGATTCTAGAATTTGCACTATACACTACTACCTAATGTCGAGGCAGAATACAGCGGCTGGACAAGACCCATGGCAAACCTCCCCTTTCGTCCCTTCCGTATACCAAGCTTGACCTCGAGAATGAAAATGACTACTTAGCTGTACGGAAGTACGAAAATTCCTTCTGTACAGTAGGCCCTTGCCTAAATGAATACTGGTCCGTAAGTGATCTCAGATTATATTGTGTCTGCCGGGGCTAACTGCCCTTCTTCGCAGGTGGCACTATTCTGATGGGAGGTTCCTTTACAAATCCTGTGAACGGAAGCTGAGACTCTGCAACATCATCTTGGCCTGCCAAACATGGAGCAGCCACAGAAGTCAACCAACATTCGCCATCCCAGCAAGCATAACGCTCCGCTAGAGAAGCAGTCTGATCTCAGCAGTGGGCAGCAATCCAAGTCGACTGCGCTTAACCATAGACAGACACAAAGCCAGCAGCTCTCGCCACCTTCATCCAAATCGAATAGTCTGTCCCGACCAAAAACACCATCGTCGGATGCTAGCTGGCTTATGAGGCCGTACCAGAGAAATATGGCCAACCAGATCAAGCAGGTGTGTCAGTTTGATGCAAGTATCTCGGTGCCGTCAGCGCCTCATCTAGAGCCGTGGGATACTTCTGCGCCGATTACTCCAATGAGTCTGGGCGAGGAGGGGGAATATTTTTGGGGCAAAGCAACAGCCAGTAAATAGGGGAACAGGAAGGATGGGTAGAGGAATACTTCGAACCCCCATATATCGCCACAAATCACCCGTAGCCATCGTAATGTGGACGAGCAGGTATGACGTGACATAATGCGGAGGCGGTTAATTGTAGGGAGGGAATCGTTAGGGTCGCACTGTTTCTTAGAGTAATTAGATCGTGATAAATATACAGTTCTCACTCGGTAGGGACAAGATGTACGCTGAAGTACCTCACCGGACGCTACAAGCCCTGAAAAGGGTTCCTATCCTTAACTCATTGTGTCCTGCGCTGCCAATACTTTGTTTAAACCTGTCACTAGAGGTTCACGCAAACCTGGCCCCTTGGAATTACTTCATGCCAAATAACATCTCGCAAGTACGAACTAGGACTCCAAATTCATTTGACAGCATAAGGCGAAGTGGAACTACTACATGTCACTGCCACAGCCATATAGAGGCTATTTCAGAATGCATCTACGCAGATGTTACAATGGTATTCGATTCGACCATCATTTGGTCTGATGAATTATCATTTGCAATCGAATACGACGCTTCCATCGGGCCTCACTATGATGCAGATTAAGCTGTTGAGTCCCCAGCAGTGTGCGAAAAATAAATCAACTTAATTAATTATTAATTAATTAAATTAATTAAGATTAAATTAAATTAAATTAACTTATTTTTCTAATTGATTAAATTAAGTTTAGAGTTAATCAATGATTTAATTAATTAACTGATAATTGATTATAAGTTATTATATTTATATTCAGATCTTTATCGTCTAAAGATATAATCTTTCTCTAAGATATAAG
>JACBAH010007152.1:0-21972 GCA_014282315.1 Neospermospora avenae | reverse complement strand
CCTACCTCTCCCACCACCTAACCACCATCCCGTCCCTGGCGCGCTTCTTCACCGTCATCTTCTCCCTCCTTTCCCTCCCCTCCTACATGAAATTCTACACCTCTCCCCTCACCACCCTCAACAACCTCGCCGCTCGCATCCTCCGGTACACACTCTTCACCTCCTCCTCAATCGGCACCTCCTGGGCTGCCATCTGCCTCTTCCAGAAATACCTTCCAAGCCACGTATTAAGCACGCAGCGATTCTTTCTCGGAGGCTTCATCGGCGGGATGTGGGGCTACATAGTTAGGCGAGAAGCTCGGGGCGAGTTTCTCTACGCGACGCGAGCGAGTCTCGATAGCTTGTGGAAGGTGGGACGGAAGAGGGGATGGTGGAGAGGTGTCCGAGGCGGCGAAGTCTGGATCTTCGTCGCCAGTTTGATGGTTGTTAATGTGGTTTTTGAGAGGGAGAAGAAGGCTGTT
The DNA here is from genome assembly GCA_014282315.1 of Neospermospora avenae. Classification (NCBI taxonomy): domain Eukaryota; kingdom Fungi; phylum Ascomycota; class Leotiomycetes; order Helotiales; family Ploettnerulaceae; genus Neospermospora; species Neospermospora avenae. Next base: position 21,511 of record JACBAH010007152.1, on the reverse strand, counting down.
AATAGTGGGGTTGTGAGGCGGGGTGTTGGCTTCCTCAGAGGAGAAGGTGTCCAGGACCCGCTCGTGGAAGATCAGAAGAGGCTGAAGGAGCAGGGGGAGAAGAGGGATTGATTGGCGTTAAGAGTGAGTGAGATGGGCGGATCTACATGCTTACCTATGGAAAGCGCCTCGAGGCTTAGCGTTGTTTTGGTATGATTCATAATACTTATCTCTACTGCGACGGAGTCATTGAAAATGGCGGACGAGGGGAGGGTAGTGAAGAGACGTGAAGCGTGCTTATTTATGATTATACGTTTAATGACCGGCGGTCGGGTCGGTCTCCTGCATATATGCATGCATTCACGAAGTTGGGAAGTATCAAGCTTTAGGATACCTGGGTAAGATAAGCGTGGGGTAGAATAGTTCGAGCAGATTTAGATACCAGCATGATGTTAAATAGTCAATAAGAATGATACTTACGTAACAGCTCGCATGTATTCAATGCTACCACTCCAGCTAACTAGCTATATGATCGATGTGCATTACCAGATGAGACGGCCATGCCAACTGTCCCATTCACCCTTATGCTTTTTTCCCTCCCCTTTAACATACCGACATGGTCACGTCGCGCCAGAATTCGTCGTCCTGCCTTCAGCCCCCGATCCAGGCTCTCTCCATTATCAGCTACTTCCATCTCTCCTCCTTCAATAACTGGTGGACCGCGCTTTCCTGACCCAATATGCTGATCTCAAGCAATACCTCAGATCACACCGAAGCGCAGCGATCCCCCCCCGCTTGTAAGCAAGATTGAAACCAATCATGAGCAACATTGATTGCCAGCGTATTTATTCTGGCGACGCCCCCATTTTGTGATCGCCAAGGCAGGAAATACCCTCAGAAATTTTGTCGAATTCGTTCAAGAAATTCGTGACCATTTATTTTATGACCAGTGAAGACTAACTGAGCCTTAGTATTGCCTACGCGCCTTCAACATGAAATCAAAAGCTTTGCATCCGCCTAGATCGTAATATTTCATTCGGCCGTGACACTCCGAGATGTTCACTCTAATCAAGGCTTGGGAGAGTGAAGTCAACCCAACTTCTCGTAATAGTAGGAACCGAGTCTTTGCCTGAGGATTTATTGATCTTCTCCATCCATCCTACGACTACCCAATCCTTATCATTGGCCCTACGCTCATCGTTGGAGATATTTGGGCTTTCAAGCACTTTGATGCGGCGTCTCTCACGCTCCTCGATGACGGCGGTCATAGTACTTTGTCGGAGAGCGGTGGTTGCCCAGCCTTGAACATTGCCCAAGCGAGGTGAATCAAGGATGTACTTCAAGAGGTCCCAAGGTAGATTGATCAAAAGCTTGGAGAGTGCAGCAGTGGCAGGGTTCTCGCGTACGGTACGAGAGCTATCTTCAGAAGGATGATCTCCAAATTTGATAGCGCTAAGACGAGGATTGTGGCCAGCTTGAGGGACAGTAGGGAGGCGTCGATTGTGTGTGGGTTCTCCAACAGTGGGATCAAGAACGAAACCAGCAGGGAAGCTCGAGATGATGAAATGCAGGGAGTGGTGAATAAGGACGTTAGACATAGGGCTGTAAGTTGGGGTTCTGTGATGAGGAGCTGCTCGAAGTCCAGGAGGTCCAAGGGACCATTGCGCATCAAGGCCACCGTCCAGTGCGAAATCGAAAGCCTTCTCAATAGTATTCCAACTGAGCAACTGGCTAGCGACTTCAATACCACGGGCAGTAACGGGTGGGATCTCCAGCAACTTTCCAGCTGCTGCATATCCAAGTGCAAGATCGAAGCGAGCAGAAGGTGAGCCGACAGAGTCAGCACCTCCATGCATGCTGACCTCCATAAGTGGAGCGCCATAGAGTCTATGAGCAGCCATCCAGAAACCATCAGAGCACAAGAAACGATCATCTGACTCAATCAAGAGAGTTCGGACAGATTGACCGTCATTGTTGCTCTCTCGTGCTTGGGTAGTCATGAGGTTCTTCAATGTCAAACTGCGCGCGAACAACAGATTGTGACCAGGGATACGAACGGGCTCGGCACGGTCATCGGAGTAGCGTAGCTCGAGGGTATAGTCCGCGAAGGTTGGATCTGCAAACTGCTGTTGGAGATAGTATAGAAGGCCATCGTAGTTATCCATAGACTGCAGTCCAGGAGGAGCAAACATACCCGGTGATGAGGCTGCTGCGTGGGGAGCGATGACTTTTGGCTGGGCCTGGTAGAGACGAACCTGATCAATGTGACCATTGCTGCCATTGGAGATCACCGCAGTAGGATATTGGCTGTAGAAAGCAGGAGCGTCTGGATCATTTGCGACGGAAGACTGGGAACCGTGATAACTGTGTTGCGTCGAAGGATCGAAGTTCATGCGTGGATCAGCTATGCCAGGAGTCCCACTCGGGGAGTATCCTTCAGCTGGGCCAAAAGAAACCATTTGCCGCCTAGCGTGATTGTCATAGTGCTCTGGGCGTGGGTGGAATCCTGGAGGGAACTGGGGGGCCATCGGGTAAGAGTTGGCAGGGTTGAAACCGTTTGACGGAGCTTGCGAGTGAGGGGGCGCATATCCACCTTGGACATTGTTTTGTGAATAGTCGTAACGCGGAGGATTGTTCGTGAATGACCGAGGTGCGGGTGAAGATCTCTCTGAATCAGGGAAGCCTCCAAACATGACATTGCCAACACTCGGGTGTGAGTTGTGCAATGCATGGTGCCCGTTATATCCATTATTGGTGGATGTTGTGTGGCCGTTGGTTTGGGTCTGCGCGGGGATGAAGGCAGGCGGCATTTGATAAGTAGAACGAGATGCAGAGGACTGTCCTTCGGAGGGAGCTGTCTTTGGGGTTGCCTGCGTCTCTGCTACATAACGTATCAGTTCCAACCCTAACTCAAAGATGTGAATATCTGCCATGTGCTTACCATGTACCTCCTCTTGGACAGGAGCTGCTGGCTCCTCCTCCGCAACAGCTTCGTCGTCTACGGCAGGCAGTGAAGGGGTGTCAGGGACCGAAGGCGAGGCAAGTTCAATGATCTCCTCTGAATTCTCGGACACGTGCTCATCAGAAGAGCCGTTGGCTACAGGCGGCGTAATCTCGTCAAGGGCGGGCGATTGTGGTGTCGGAGAGCGGAGAACTTCAACCACAGGTGGTGGTGGTGGTGGAGCAGCAGCAGCAGCAGCAGCAGCAGCTTCAAGCTTTGCTTTGGCGCGCGCGGCCTCCTGCTGTTGACGCTTCTGCTCGTATGGCAATGGGATCGCAGGAACGACCATCTTCGTACGAGGCCGGCTCTGAACCTTCTGCAGAGGCATCGAGGCGGTTGTCGGGGCCATGATTGCAGCAAGTTGACGTTGCTGTGTTGCGTTGCAGTGGCTACTGCGTTTTGCTGTGATCTTCGTCACTTGGTCCAAGAGGCTTCCCCAAGATTGACATTGACCAACGAGCTGGACATGTAGCCTCCGGGGAGTCGCGGATGATTGAACTGGACAGTCGGGAGGGGAGGGAGAGAGAGGCGAAGCGGACTGCGTTTGTCAAAAGATGAAGCTCTCCCGACAAGCGTCTCGCTTGATATTGGCCGAGCAGATTTAATTCCACTCCACCCCGCGAATCTGAGTCGCTGTAGGGAGCTAAACCGAATGCGTAATAGACTGAACTGACATACATTGGAGAGCTACCTCACCCCAAAACCTGAGTTTGATCAATTATTCATTCATTCATTGTGCGTTCAGGGCGGATAGCTGAGATTTAAACGTGTCAGGATCAAGTGCCTCGACGTGACAAATGTAACGCATGAAGGCCAATCTCGCGTTTGCTGCTCCCTTGCCTCGCCCCGGAACTATTTGTTTACAGGACTTTTTGCACATTCTTGCTTGTTGAATCCAGCTTGAGGTGTGAAAGCGTGAATCATGACAATCTGCGACTTTGCGGGTTGAGATGGTGCATACTGTATGTAGTAGAGAAAGTTCTCGAGAATGGTGCATCGAGGCTGGCCAAATTCGTCTCTGGCCAAGCAAATTTTACAGTATTCTAGAAATTATCACTTACTGAGGTCATCAAATTTTCTTACGACTCTAGAGTTTTACTTTTGTCATGTCCGGTAATACCTTTCCGACATCAAATCATAAGCATATAATTTCTTAACGAGCCTCGAGACCTTCCCTCTGTCGGTGTCAGCAAAAAGTGGCCGGTCGAGCGAAGCTGATATTACATTCATGAGGAAGTAGATGCGCCAATCAATTTCGTGATTCTTTTTTTCTTTGAAGTACAAGCATCTGCGTATGTGACCTAACATACGATGTTCTGGAAAGTCAACATCTTTGCTCGGAGGCTGTTTCCAGAGAATTGAATGTGACTGTTGCTAGATCCCTTACTGGGAAGTAAGCCGCCCTATTTACCCCGCTTCCCCATTCAAGAGTACTTCCTTCAAACGACTTCTCGCTGCTTCTGGATCCCACTCGACCAGTTTCGGCCCCTTCATCTCATTTACCTTCCGTCCTACAAATGGCTCCATCGCATCCCTCGCACCCTTACTAAGAAGATGCGCTCTTGTCTTCCAAAGCTCGTCTTTCTCGACATGATCTTCCCTCGGTCCAAAAAACCTCTCGTCCAAATACTTCCAGTAGACGGTATCGAACGCCCAGCTCTTCCGCGCCGCATAAGTCAGCCAAAATCGCCCCGTATCCCAGCTCTCTCTCATATATGCCGACAACGGGAAATTCATAGAATTGCATTCAGAGCCTGCACTCTCTTCAGCTTCCTTCATGGCGGACAGCCATGTCTCAAGTCGACGCTCATAATTTTCAACCCAGTTGTCGATTCCAGCATCCCACATTTCCGGCGTGTCAAGTAATAACCACCACGAGGGATCGAGGACGAACTGTGTAGGTGCGATGTACGTGAATTCCCAATCAATTACGGAGACGATTTCGTTGGCATCGTTGATGAGCATGTTTCCTGGACGTAAATCATCACCAAAGAGCCTAAATGAGTCTAAGTTTGAGGGCGCTGGTAAGAGTTCTGAGGTTTTGTTTCTTGCCTGGGCAGACCAGTTATCCCCAGCGAATCCAAAGGAAGAGAGTCGACCTTGCTCTGCCAGCTGACAGAAAAGTTGGCGTGCGACATACTTGTTTCGGCAGTCGTCCGCTGATTTGACCAAGTCGTTTTGCTGGAATATCAGCTGTATCAGATGGCCCTGCGCTAGGTTCATGTAGTACTCGTCTGAGGATTTGAAAGTCTTGTGCTCTGGGGAGAAGACCGCAGAGGGAATGTTGGCGAGCTGAAGCATGTCGCTCATATTTTGAGTAATAGGTCGCCCACCCACAGAAAATGAACCATCGTCCGCTTCGACCAAGGACCCAATTCGTGGAAGTTTTTGGGACGAGAGTTCTAAGATGATTTTCGCCACTTTGAGATAAGCATCTTCCAGTGTAGCTCGGGAGATATTTGGATCCAGGGCATGAGTGATTGAACGATCAACGCCGGGTGTAGTCAGGGCATGCGACAAGGTTGACTTGTTCTCGATGCGCTCCATGATGATGTATGGTCCAACGTCAGAGAAATCGCGATAAAACAACACCCGCGGAGTGGGTATTTTAGTATTCTGTTGTATGTACTTCGCAGTTGCCGCTTCTCGAAGGGTTTTCTCTTCCGGAAGCTGAGCTTGACTGACAGAGGGACGTCGAACCAGAACATCTGGGGAGAAACCTTCAACGCGTATTCGATACAGATTATTGAACCCGCCAATAATCATTGGGATAATCCAGGTTGCTGGCTTCCCGAATTTTTCCGCCACCAATAATTCGAGGCGACGACACAAGGACTTTTTGCTCAACGCCTTCTGGGCCTCTTCCCACGCTTCGTCATTTTTATCCCACGCGAGCCCGTCGAAATCTTGCCTGGCGTTGACCATGGCGTGTAAGATGCTGCTGTCGGGTCAGCTGATTCCAACGGTGGAATCCTAGCACTTACAAACTTAGGTAAATGCTTATTTTGCGGATAATGCAATCATATTCCTGTATTTAGTCCCATAGAATTTGACGTACATACAAGGCTACTTCGAAGTTACATAGCAGCATCTTGAAATAATTGCTGTTGATTGGGAAGGTAGTTCCAAGTAACGAATACTGAGGTGTACCTGGGCTGCTTTGCTTCGGTCCCTCGGTTACGGAATGGAGCAGAAGGCCTTATCTCTCTAACATTGAGTGACTACCAGTATCACTATTATGCCGCCCCTTAGTACTTTCGATTTATCTGCACTGTGATTAGCCAGAATCGCCAAGATATTGTCGAAGGGTCAACCAAGAGTCAGCACTCAGGACTCAGAAAATGTTTCTTTGCTATTCATGTCGGCTTACCTCTATTTCCGAGACAGAAATAACGAAGCTTCAACCCAGAAGACCGAGAGCAATAACAATTTTTTGGTTGACAGATCGAGACTCCCTGCCATATACATACAAAATTGGACATTACTTTCACGTCACATTAGTCCCCATCGTTGCTACAGTACAGCATTTCGCTTACCCTCCACGCCACCCATTCCCGTCCACTTTTTCTGCTCCACTCCACCAGCCTATTAGAGTCGGAGACTTCCGGAGCTTGTTTATCCTGATATATACCTAAATAAGAGCATCGTCTCTCATGAAGCTACGAATTTACTCATAAATTCAAACTTCGAACCTATCCGCTATGGTGTAACGGTCAGCATACTGCCTTTTCAAGCCTCTTGAATGCTCGGCGGAGACCGGGGTTCGATTCCCCGTAGCGGAGTAACCTTTTGCTGCCTTCTATAACTGTAATTAGCTTTTTAATTAGTAGATTGCGTGGTTACACCATCTTTTCTCATTTTCGTTCAAAGTTGGATCTCGCTCCGAAACCGATTTTCTCGCTTATCGCTGAGTCACATGATCACATATGGTGTGGTTGGGCTAGACACACATGCTAATAGCTTAGTTGGGAGTTAGGAATCGTCGTTTTATATTAAAATATGCGTTTAATCCTCCATAATTTTTCTTGCCGTTTGTTTGCTTCGTTTGTCTCCCATTCTTTTGTCCGCCCCGCCCCATGTTTGTCCGAGCTTCCTTTGTCTGCCGTTCCATTGTTCACAGGACCTCTCATAAAGTCCCTAAACCCGATCTGCGGTCTTCTTCTGAAGACGATTATTCGAATTCCATCACTGTCTAATAGGTTGGAATCTTGTTATGTTCGTCGACCTGATTTATTATGGTAATAGCCTAGATAGGCCCATTGGCACTTAGTGAACCGACTTGTTGACCGAACGTCTTATTATTATCACTTTCAGTAATGCCGAATGAAGTATATCAAATATTCCTCAATTTTGAAGGAGTTTTTGTCCGACTATCATTCGTCGTTGCTTCTTCTCTTGCTTTTCTATCTTTCGTTTTTCCTTTCCTATGCTTCTAGCTTGCCGACGATTAGCTCCTTCCTGCCATCCTTCCAGATACCTCATCCCACAATGTCGTTCCAAATGATACCTTCTCTGATCTTCTCAAACTGCTGTTTCCAGCAATTTGTCCAAACCTGGGCTCGACAAGATATACACAATTGCTGAAGCAGCCATACAGCAACTTCAATGGGTCACTTTCGAAAAGAGAACGATCGCATTCGAGTTTGGACTCTGGAGTGCCTTCACACTAGTTGGAGGTTGCAATTGCGAGCCTGCGAGTAAGTACAGCGGCTGTATTTATCAAAAGTGGTGGGAGATCAGGTTTACGGAATCAGAGTATGTTTTGTCTAGGCATGATTTGCTACGGTGGAAGCTATATTATATTTTGGAAATGAGATGCGGCGCGTGGTCTATATGGTCGGTCTAAAAAAATTCGTCCTGACTCTCTATAGCTGATACCAACCATAGCCCCCCATTGAGAAGTCGCTGGCCTAATCAGGACTCTTGGCAGCGAAATGCCGACTGTTAGACGAAACCTCACAGAGGGCGTCTGTAAGGACTCCTTTTCAGCACAGGCTTGGCTCGTTAAACGGAATTCAACGTCGTGCTTTGCAATCAATTTGATTGCTTGGATGCTTGTTGATCATCGGCACGAAAGAACCAAGGCCGCGAACAAGATGAATGCGCTGATACATCATCCTTTCCCTTCCCCTCAATCAAGGATTGGACTTCTGTGAACCTGATAGTTTCCTTTTGGTGGTTTATATCTTCTCAATCATTGTCAATCATTGATGCCTCTTGCGTCCGAATTATTTTTGGTTCCGCAACAATAGGTAGTTGTGGCGCTTCGTCTACAATGCGGAGGAGATCAGCTGTCTGTACCACTTTCCCACTACAATCTAAACTAACCTCTTGGCAACAGCCTCCTACGAACATGCGCCGCTCGGTCATAATTACCATCCAGATGACGGGAAACACGACATATAAATCCCGATGTTCGGTGAAACTTCTCCGCAGATGCCTACCGGATAAGAGAACTCGCTTCCGACGATGGCGAGAGAGCTGAATGCCAACTCGCAGCCCAGTTCGATTGGCACGAGAATAATAAGAGAAGACATGTGAGAACGAGGTTTGGACAGCACAAAGGTTCAATTATGCGCGAAACAATGGTTGCCGTCCCGAAAATACCGTCTTCATCAGTTACGGACGAAGTTTGGTCGATCATACTCATGCCAATGCTGACAGCAGCTATCCGTACCTTTCGGTCTGCAGATTGAAGACCAGCGTGTATATTGTTACTCACTTGCAGGGTGTTTCGTGCGGGGCGTCTCGAAGAGATTCATCATCCAGGCATCATTCAACATACTTTTGTTCCTGGACGGATTAGACTTTATAAGCCGCTCATTCGGTTGAACACGAGGTCTTCGGGTTGCCGCAATCAGTCTCTTCGCCGGTTCTGTCTCACCTGATCTCACACGACTCACGAGCTTCTACCAAGTGAAAAGATGCAATCGAACCCAATACTTGAACCTAAGCTAGACCTTGAAAGACCGTCAAAGGGAAACGCATATCGCATCACAGATTTCCAATGCAACGAAGCCCATTGTGAAGCAGCCCTCGCAGGCGTCCCAAATACACTTCGCCGCACTCGCAGACCCTAACCTAATTCGCCAATTCCCCGAAAGCCCTCGAAAGAATCCGCCTCCAGGATTTCGAAGCTCAAGAACTACCGAATGAGAACCTTCCAAACCCAAATGCTGACCCCTTGCATGACAGGTCCAGCAGCTAGGGAATACCCCGGAATACCTGACATGGCACGCGCTTGTGCTCTGTTCGGGCCTTTCCAGCTCCCTGATTCTTGTCACGGGCGAGTCGGTCATTCATCCGTCTTGGCGGGTTCTGATTCGATAAGCGAGGGTAGTCTATTGTGTTGCTCTTGGCGGCTCTTTTCTCCGCAATCTGGGGTTTGCAATAGTGGGATTGGACTGAGTTTGAGGTAGATATGGGGTCACGGAGATCGAGTGGAGGCGGAATTGGAGATGTGGGTGCAACCCCAGACCCCAGGATGAAAGTAAGCTTGAATACGGTATAGCACAGGTTGCTTGCTGATGGTGGCACTGACAATGCTAGTGCTATGCTAGGTTGATGATGTCCGTATGGGCTTATTATGAGAAAACAGGGTAATTTAGCCTGAAAGCACGCTAGCTCCGGCTAAACTCAACAATCTGGCAGTAATTGATGATCGCGCCAAATTTGAACTCCAGTTGCTTGCAACTGAATGGCTGGCTTTGTCCCCGCCTTGAAAAATTGGCATGGCATGGCATGGCATGGCATCAGAGTAATCGTCTGGGTTGGAGTGGAGACCTTCTGTTGGAGTCATGGGTATTTCACGGAGTGAGGGGTCTTGCAATTGATAGTGCTCGACTACATATGGCCGGAGATTCCCTGGCTCGCCGACTTGCTTTTGGTTTTTCTAGTCCTCAAGCTCTGCTATCTCGGTGTACTTGAAGCGAAGGACAAGTCGACGGTGAGGTAGCACTTTGATTTGTGTTACTTGCCCTTGAGATCCAGATCGACTCAACTTCGGCACGCAGTACCCCAACACATCGAAGGAAATCAAGAAAACCATCACAATGGTCGAAATCTCCAAGGTAACAGGAGATGCGTTGGGTTTCTCTGACCCAATTGTCACCCAAATAGCCAATGAGGACAAAGTAAAATGGTACAAGAAACCAAACTTGAGGATCATGTACATGTATCTCTTTTTCTGTTGTATGGGTGTGGAGATCACATCCGGATTCGACTCCACCCTCATCGGAACTCTTCAATTCTCTGATAAGTGGAATGCCTGTGAGTTACTATGTCACTCTTCTTGCTTCTCTGCAGCGAGAAACTGTCAACTATGACTATCTAACAACTGGAATAGACTTCAGTGACGGAGCCAGAAACAAAGCGAATGGCAAGCCAATTCTCTCTCCTGGACTACTCGGATTCGTTGCCTCGTGTTATCAGCTAGGTTCAATTCTTGGAGTTCCAGTTGCACCGTGGTTTAATCAGCGTCTGGGCCGCAGATGGTCTATTTTCACTGGATCCTGTATCATGGTGATCGGCGCCCTTATTCAAGGCTTTTCACAAAATCGTAAGTCTGCCAAATCACTACTTTAAGGACACGCCCGACTCCAACGTCTTAAACCAAATCTAATGATTCATAGTTGGGATGTACATCTTCGCCCGTATGCTCCTTGGCTTCGGGATTGTCTTTGCCATTATCTCGGGATCTTCTCTCATTGGAGAGTTGGGACATCCAAAGGACAGAGCTACATTGACATCGCTGTTCAATGCGTCATACTTCATTGGTTCGATTACTGCCTCTGCTATTGCTATCCGTACGACCGACATCAAGAACGATTGGAGTTGGCGTATTCCGTCCCTTCTACAAATGGTTCCATCATTCTTGCAAATCACAACCGTGTTTTTGCTTCCCGAATCTCCCAGATGGCTCATTAGTCGTGACCGCTACGACGAAGCACACGCTATCCTCATCAAGTACCATGCCGAAGGTGACGAATCCTCTGTTCTCGTCAAAGCTGAGATCGCGCAAATCAAGGAAACTATTCAGATTGAAATCGGCAATAGCAAGCAAGGATGGATGGACATGGTCAGGACAGCCGGCATGCGTCGCCGTGTTCTCATCTCTGCCTTCCTCGGTCTCTTCACGCAAATGTCTGGGAACTCGTTGTTATCCTACTACCAAAGTCTGCTGTACGATATGATGGGCTACACCAAACCATGGATCAAGACGCGCATCAATCTCGCAAACAATTGCTGGAGTTTGATCGTTGCTACCACCGCTGCTTTCGTTGTGGCGAGATTCCGGCGTAGGGTTATGTTTATGATCAGTGCCGGGTCCATGTGTCTCACTTTCACGGCCATGACTATCGCCTTCCATGCGCTGAGGCAGGCTAAGGTCGCTGGGACCAAGAATGCAGCTGCTGGTATAACGGCACTATTTTTCTACTTCGCTTACGCACCTTGTTATTCTATCGGTAACAACGCTTTGACCTACAGTACGTAACCTGCTCGCAGTCATGATGCCAATCCCAAGAAGCTCTGAGAAGAAGCCCTTCTCAGCACTCAAAAAACCAAACTAACATAATTCCAGCCTACCTCATCGAACTCTTTCCCTACTCCGTACGAACCCGCGGTATCGGAATCGAGCAAATTTTCGGCAAGATCGGCGGATTCTTCTCGAACAACGTCAACCCCGTCGCACTTACAGCTCTCGACTGGAAATATATGGCCATCTACTGCGGGTGGATCGCTTTCGAATTCTTGTTCATCTACTTCATGTACCCTGAGACTCATGGTCGTACTCTCGAAGAGTTAGCATTCTTGTTCGAGGATAAGGCGCTCGCCGACCAGGCTGTTGCAGCGGTTGAGAAACAGCTTCATCACGAGGACATGGAGCCAAGTAAGCAAGCTATTGAACACACCGAGACCGTAGCGAGCTCGAAAGTCTAGGATGTCTTTTTCTCTTCAAAGAGCGTGGATATGAATCCTCGAGCAGCTTTATCAGAGCGTCTCAAAATGCCTGTGCTTGGAGAAGCTGATCAAGGAGTGATGTGGATATAGCTAATGAAATTTACGTAATTTTGATCAACATATTCGTGCCTTGTGATCTCAAAAGGCATTTTTGCCCCATCCAGTAAAATACTGCTTCGCTTAACGAGCCCGTCAATACTACCAAGGTATGAAAGGTACGAAAGCTTTCGTACCTTCTCTTATTCCAAGCCAGCTCGCTTACTGCCATGCCATGTCAATACTCCACTCGCGGAGCAGTTTGTCAGCAGGTATGGGCCCTGTTATCCACAAATCATTGAAAAAGGCTGCATGCACCTCTATTTACAGTCAAACACCGGCAAACGGTCCTTACGCATCATTGGGTGCTTCGTATTCTCCTTCAAAGTCAGTAGCGATTTTCGAAAATCGTGACTAAGAGAAGTACCTGGCTAGGTAGACTCATCTCCAACGAAGCGTTCAAGAAAGTTTCTTTTGACGTAATATTACCACCAGTCAAAACACCAGTAAAGTCACCAGTTCGTTGCGGCTGTCCGATATCCTTTTCGTGACTTTGACATCTAAGCCTCACTTTTCAGTTGTACCCCTCCACCTAGGTAGCCCAGGCAAAGTCTTTGCTGGTACAAAATCGGATCTACTGTAGTGTTCCCTCCAACCCAAAGTTTTGAGCAACAAGATATTGATCTATCAGTAATAGAGTGAATCAGATTTCTCGAACTCTCATCAAGTGTACTCGATTCCTGCAGAACAGAGCTGCTGTGACCACTGTCTTCGACCTGCAAAAGTGACACCATCGATCTCCACCTTAAAGTCTTGCGAAGTACTTCCGTACCTCTGCAGCCCTGGTATGCTACCGTAATCGTGGGGGGAAATTTCCGATTGGTTCGATCGTACGAGAGCGTTGCACCCTTATGGCGTAGCAACTTGCGCGGAGAAGCGGGTACGGCCCGGCGCGGATCGTGGCGGGCGAAGCGAAGTTTATTTGAAAGTCCCTGACCGAAATTTATGTTGGTCAACTCGTACCTGATCATAAACTCCAATACTAATACCAAAAACGGAAAAGGAATCTTGCTCCTTTTGAAGCTGACACTTTTCGAGAAGATTTGAATCATTTGTCTCTTGTGAAAGCCTTAATTTGAAAAGTGGTACCCCGATTTCTTTGGCCGTTCCCTGCCGCTGAGCCCCTTATAAACCAATTGGCAACAACCGTGTAAGCAGATGGCTGCTTCTCGGTGGCTCCTGAGAATAATTCTTTCTTGTTCCATAGCGTCACCACTAGATTACGCAGAAATCATCGAGCCAAATACTATCCCTGAGTATTGTACTGTGCCACAGGCATTTCTCTTCCGTATCTAGCGGTAAAGGCCAAGAGACTTAGGTACAGAGTACGAGTAAGTCACATCGCGTAGTAGAGAATCAGGCTTAAATTCTGGTAACAGAACTGCGCCTAGCTATTTTATTTTCCCTGCCTACGTTCACTAGCGAGACCAATGGAAAAGAGAGCACCGTAAAGTTTTGAGTAAATCTGGTATCAACCTGTGCGCTAATAACGCGTCTTACATGCATTCACGGAGCAAACTAAAAAATATATAGAAACAGGTTAGAGTAGTCCGTGGTACACTCCTTGCCGAGATGTTGATCTTGTTTGCGTTGTTTAAAGACACCTATAGAACACATTGTATCGTATAACTATGGAGTCTCTGATTTCTTGGTGACTTTTTCCTAAGCCAATTCTACAAACAAACGCAAGATATTGACATAAAATATCTTACGATTCTTCATGAAAGAACTGCCGAGTGGTTGTAGCCGTATTTTTCTTGCGTCTGAGTATACCAGGGCCCTTGTTTACAAAGACAAGACGGACGAAAGGGTCCCACATCTACGTACAGCTCCTCAGATTCTTGAGAATTGTAGGCTTGCAATTACAGACGGAGTAAGTATAAAGGTGAGGAAGTTCGCTATCATTTCTCTTCTTTCTTCATCGCAACCATCATCTCAAGCTCATCACCTCGATCTTCAAGTTCCATCCAGCCTCCTCTTTTCCAGAGTCAACCAGACAACAACATCAACATGCAATTCATCAACCTCACCGCCCTCCTCGCTCTCGCAGCATCGGTCTCAGCTATTGATGTTGGTCTCAGAAGCGGAAGCAACTGCAATTCGAACGGTGGCGGATGGCTCTGCACCAACTTGAACCCCAACGTATGCACATCCTCCCTACTTGAATTCAATAAGTTGCTAACGTATCTTGGCAGACTTGCTGCGGCATTCAGACCGGAAACGTCAATAGTGTCATCTTCTATGCTGTTCCTACCAACTGGTTCCTCAATGTCAGAGGACACGAAGGTGGCAATTGCGGCCGTGTCAGGACCAGCGAGAACATCGCCGGAGTCACAGAGAGATGTCTCAGCAACGGTGGTTATACCGGTGCCGGGTACAGCTTCAACTGTGAGTACTAGTTCCCCATTGATATTTCTGGCGTCGTGAGATCTTGATCTGGATGTCTGTCTTGGGATATGCCCGGGACTCCGAGAATCCACATAGTGATGGATACTAAGGCTAACTTTGACACAGCGAGGAAGAGGGGTATCGTGGGGACTCCAGAGGACGTCTGTGCCGCATCATCAACTTGCACTCCAGTTGCACCGGATCAATTGAGCCTTGCTGATGGACAGAAGTACAACATTGTGGACATGGACGCAGGTCTCCTTGATGAATTGGCTGGACTCATGAACAATGGATCTGTGACTGAGGATATCCCAGCAGTGTTCAAGGCCTTTGAGGTTTCTGTTTAGACGTTCATGGCGTGACTGCAGGCTTTATGAAGGGGATGATGTGGTGCGAGGTAGCCGATTGTTGCTGAATGCTTTGCTGACGCGTGCACGCGCCAGTAAGGTATTGTCCTGTCTTTATCCTTAGTTTATTCTATATTGCAATTGAATTTACATTAAAAAAAGTCATATCAGAAAAATGAACATCAGGCCGGAAGATGTAGTGATAGCAGTATTTCATCATCAAGAGAGGCTGTGATACCTCCACATCTGATGTAAGGCACCTTGCGACGAGCATGTGAAAAGTCTAGGATGTCACACATGTACTGACTATCCTCCCGCTGTCTATCTACCTGGGTTTGCTAGTCCACTCCTGAAAGGGAGTCGTAGCTATCAATTAGACATCAGAAATAAAGATTGACAAAACCCCATCTTCTTCAACAGAGTTTGACAGACTTGAAAACCGATGTTCGTCAATGAAGATGCATGTTTACATCAGGCTTTGCATAAGCGAAGCCGAAAGCGTTCCTACATAAGTACATTACTTAGCGGCCAAACTAATCAGACTACCCTTCAGGCCGCCTTCTATTTACGACAAGGTACCCGGTAAAGACACTACCTAACAATCCGAACCATTTGTAAGCTCCAGCAATAAAATATCTGCCAAGAAACAAGTAGTAAGAATATTCCCAAACATTCACACGGCTATGTATAATCCACCTCATCAGAAACCTCAATTGTCAAAAGGAACCAGGCTCGAATCAGCAGATTTATATCCCAAATTCGAAGTTAAAGTTTTTGAATCTCTGGCACAATCGTCTCCGGTACGCAGAAACACAATTATCTAATAGACTCGCAGTACGGTGATCAGACTCATCCTCCAAGTGCTCACTCAGATGAATTAGAGCGCATCAAATAGTTCGGGTAAGTATAAAATATCGATTCTGATAAAATTACAACGTCCTATGACGTCCTCGCGCCGTTGAGATCGACTCGCGACATTTAACTGTACTTCACGAATTTGAGAATCTCTCTTCGCCGAAAGCGAGTTTACAGGGCTCGAAGTACTCATGCATGGATTATCTAGTAAGGCTATGTGATTTTATGATGGTAACGAGAAGGAGATCTTAAGATACTTACGATGGGGTCATTCTCGATAGCTCCTCACTTCTGCTTAATTGCCCCTGGATGTGAAATATTAAATACGGCGCTGGATCTATCGGAAGTCGGGTTCCTGAAGGAGAAAGGGTTATCCATCCATGAAATATCTTGCCTTACATAACAATTCCGGCGATTTTCGCCTCCTCTAGACCATATGGTACGTGACTGTATTTACTTTTGCTACGATGAAGCGAATCTGTCGAGTGGGAGACTGGGATCTATGACACCTATTTACAAGTCCCTTGCGCATTTGCACGTACATCACTAGATAAACACTATGGAAAAACATTAATTAAGATTATAATTTAGAGGGACACAGCAACAATAATCAAAGCGACAAATTCTGCCACCCAACATAGCTCTCCCTTCCCTTCTTCCTATTATCACCTCCGCCTCGCGCGCCATCCGACACCGGGGACAAGTCATTCATCTGCGAACCACCGCCTCCAATTTCAATACTCGACATAACTTCCGGGCTCTTCGCTTTCCATCGATTCTCAACTGCGGACGAGTAAGGTAGCTCTGCGATCGTATCTCTACTTCCCAATACACCGGACCCACTCCTTGAATGAGACACTATTTGCATAGTCTGATGCTGGAAGCCAAGAGCGTTAATCGGAAATGCACCAGGGTGTAGATTCGGGGACTCCATCTCGTGCAGATTAGGATGCGGCAATGTCGGGTCTGACTGGTAAGGTGGTGGGCCCGGACTTAAAGGTGGTGAAGTGGCACGTAGCGAGGTATACTTTACTGTTTTCTGTGCGCCGAGGATAGGGTGATTGGCATAATATCCTTCGGCTACTATAGATCAGCATTACTCCTCCAAGGAAAATATTCAACGGAATAAAGCAAGTGGCGAACCTGCAATGGCTTGCTTCTGTTGGAATCCATTGTCGTTTGTCTGTGTCATGAAGAGAGATGGATCGCCACCGTTGTCCTTCATGGTGGGATGTGCGTCGTTGCATTTTGAAGCTTCCCTTTGACGGCGTTTGCGACAGAAGCAGAAGATTAACAGGCCCACGATCAAAATGGCAATACCTGCACCTGCGCCACCAGCGATGGTTCCGATAGGTGGACCAACGCTGGTTCTTTCAGGAATTGTGCCTCCGGCTGGAACAGGCGTTGGCGATTGTGTCGAAGAAGCCATAGAGCTTGTTAAACTGCCTTTGGTGGCCGTCGATATTGTGGACGGTATGCTGGTGATTAACGAGGTAATAATCGAGACTGCATTCGACGCGGACGGAGCAGCTACCTTACTTGTTGCAACCGCTAAAGTGGCAGTCGAGAAGGCTCCTGCATCTGAAGGAACTGTCTTGAAAGCGGCTGCGTGTAGAGAGTCCGACGGACAACCTCCGTTACTCCCATCACCACCGCAAGGATTGACCTCACAACAACCTTGAAAAGACGGTGTCTGCATCGCACATGTCCACCATTGACCCACTGAGCATTGCACGTTTGGCCAGTATGAGGCGTCGTTGCTCGTAAGATCAGGACCTGAGCCTGTTCCCATGCCAGCGGCTCGAAGGTCACTCGCTGGACAGGTCTTGCCGCTCCCTTGACACGGATTACTAGTACAGCATCCCAAGAATGTTGGATTTTGTGCTGTGCAAGTGTACCTGGGTTATCCATTCAGCATGTGGTTCGGATATGGAATGTTGTTATGCTTACCAAAGTCCTCCGAGAGGGCAAGTACCCATAGTATTACCCGCCATTACAAGTTCGAAGTATCAGAAATCGTGCAGCCTTATGGAGACTTCCTAAGCGTGAACTTGGAGTATATAATGTATGATATAGCTTCAAGTAGTGTCGTCTGGCGAAAATACGAGCGTCTGTTTGGGTTTGTGACAGAAGCTGAAACATATGAGGAGACTTTGAAGGAAAGGGAAGAACTTCAAATTGACGGGAAGTACATAGGTATACCACTAATTCGGAGCAGCTACTTGTGCGGCTTTAGTGTAACCAGAAATAGTTTGCCATCTTTTCGTACGATGGCGGGAACGGGAAGGCCCATCCACATCAGACGGCCTCGAAATAAGGATATCCAGGCTCTAAACCCGTAATTGTAGGTCTAGTACACTCTAGAGCTTCATGATCCGAAGCAATGATCTGGAACGATAAGAAGATTGTGTACATCGATATGGCATTCTCGTGGTGGCGGCTGGCCAGGCTTTGGAGGCGGTGCGCATATCGCCAATATCGACGGACTAGCTTGACGATCAAAGCAAACAATTGGAAGCGTGAAAGCCATCGTAAATCCTTCGCCTTGGATACAGATAGCTGACAGAACGACTTTCATCCTCGATTGAGAGAGTAAACAAAGACGATTCAAGACGAGATGACGTGACAAAATATGCAGAACTTGACTCACTCGAATCTTTGATACATACCACGCGTCTATCGAGGACTATGAAAGCACCCAAGAGTGAGGACAATCTCAAAATCATTTAACTTGTATTATTTTTGTTAGGGCTCCGTGAGGTTGTTTGTGGCTGCATTATTGTCCAGCCGGCGCAGCCTTAGCGTCGTTGCGTCGGGCATGTGCATAGAGAACTATTGGCAATCTTGCAGAAGTCGTGAGGCTGAGAAAGGCGTTCGTTCTTCGTAGACCTAATTGAACAACTCAAGATGACATCCGTATCAATTATGGTTAAGCATCCAAGAAAAGCTTGAGGGTAGTAGTATCATACGGATCGAGAGAAGAGAAAACCCCAACACCAATATCCACTTCATGAAGAAAATTACAACACGTGGGGTTGATCACGTCAGCTGACTATCTTGGTACTGATATCTCTTAATCACAATCTCTTGGATTCTCTCAAGTGATAAATAGTCCCTGAAACTTATAATAGTATGATTAATCCTTCAGAGAATTCCTTTATACAAAAAGGGGAGGAGTTTCGCCTACCGTGGTAAGCCACCGTAAGGTAATGTTCTCCAAGGAACAGTATTGAATTTGCAAAATCGGCCTATAGCTTTCCTGTAGAGCTATATTGCTAGCCGAAATCTACTAACCACCCCGTTTCCTACTCAAATGATAAATCTCCCAGACACCGTCCATGCAGAAAAGAAGGATCTTCAATGCCCACCTAACGTGAGACTCACTCTCAGAGATTTAAACATATTCCATCTTAAACTTACGGTTCACTTAACCACTCTCCCAGGATAGCAAAGGCAAACAAGCTGTGAGACTGGAGATCCAACTTTATACCTCGTTCCTAATCCCCGATATACCGAGTGCGAGTCCTCCAAACAGCCATCGCAATCTTCAGCTCGAACACCAGAGAAAAAGATGCGTCCCCACACGTGAGGATCATATAACCAGCCCAGCTTCTGCAGGTAACGAGGCAACATACCGGTATCTGATACCTAGAGGACCAGGTGTTTGTGTAGACATCTGCTATCTCTACCTGAATGTGCTCCTATGTATTGACAGCAAAAGGAATGCCTGTTACAGACTCCTTAGAGTAGCGATTCATTCACGATGTGCTTCTTGAACATCTCCATGATATTTCCTCATATTTGCTGCAATGACTTGAGAAACACACCAGATATCCTCTCCATAGCTACGTTGCAAGACGCCACTACAGTGAGAAAGGTGGGTCCGGAGACCAGAGCAAAACACACAACGCAACACAATACGACAAGCGGCTGCCGAACGATCAATACTGAGCATGAAGCTCAGATATTAACCAGCCGTTGGAGGATCTTGATGTAAAATGTCTTCCTGTGGCTTTTCAAAAAAGACTCGTGAGAATCCAATGTGTGTACCATGTTCCCTAAAAAGAGGTGTGTTTAGTCAGCAGATTCGCCATGCTGGCAATGTAGACAAGGAGGTAGAAGCAGGGACATCCAAGATTGATGACAAATGCTAATTGCCAAAAGCGAATTCGAGTTAGAGAGAGCAGGTCGCTACTTCCCTAGAAATGCGCGTTGAGCCAAACTTTGGGAAAGTATTTTAACTCGTTTTTCATTAGGAAGGAGTGATCGATCGATCGTCTCGTCTCGTCAGAATCTCATCTCGTATGGGATTCGACTCAATTCGATTCGATCCGATTGCGATTCGATCACTATTTGCCATGTTAGTCGCCACTTTCATTAAATGCCAACGTGAAAGAAGGAAAGAAGAGCCATCATCTGTCCGTCTGACTGCAGGAGGGAAAAGAGCTAATGTACAAGTCCATGACCCCCGGCCCTGGAAACGCCACTGGGTATCAGTTCCACGATGTTTCCATACGCCATGCCATGTCGTATATGCAGCAAAACCCAAACCCACGCCCTTCATAATCGTCGTTCGAACACAGCTACTATACCATGAAAATTGATCTGTCCATTCAGAGCACCAACCAAAGCAAAGCAAGCAACCGAGCAAGCAAATATTATGATCCCCGCCCGAATGAGCCACTTCAAAGCAGATGTCAATCCCAGCACCTTCACTTCTGCAAATAAAGCTTCTCATGAACATGCTCAAGATGCGCCCTCTGCAGCTCAAAAGAGCTATAATTGCCGCCAATAACACACTCCAGCAAGCTCTTGTTACTCCTCTCCTCAGAGCGTTGCAACTCAGCCGAGACCTGCTGTATCTTTGTGAAAGCATCAGAGAAACATCTGCGAATACCGTCGGTATTGCTGGAGCCCCCGGAGATATCATTGTCTGGTCTGTTAGGATCGATGATCATGAATTTGGTTTTGATGCCTTTGTATGGGACATTTGAACGATTCTGCAGTACATTAGTAAAGTGTGAAAGAGATAACAGAGTTCACTTACCTTTGGGATGTATGCTGGTGGAGCCATTTGGATCGCTGTGGTAGTGGTGTTGAACTCGTTGCCGTACAAGTCGAGAAACTCCATGAAAATCTCACCGAGATGATGTTCCGGGACCATGCTCTTACTCTTGACCTGTGGCATATGTTGAAGAAGACTTACAACAAGACAAGTGACCGAGAAGCCACCGAGACCACCATTGACGGGCTCATTCAATCCTCTCATTGCCAGAAGATGCTTAATGAGGGTGACGAGAATGGGCATAGCTGGGTACTCTTTCTTCCAGTTTTGGAAGGTGCGATTGGCGATTAATCCGGTGTCGTTCTCGAAAGAAATGTCTACCTTCAACCCCGTGAGCTTGTCAACGTACTTGACGAGCGGTACCTTGGCTCCAGATATCATTTCAATCTGGCCATTGAGAGGAAGGTCATTGTCAAGGAGGAAGTGTTTGAAACGCTGTAAGCCTCGGAAGCCTTGGCCAAATATCTTCTTTCCACGGTCCATGAACTCGCTGGAAACGCAGACCAAGTCCATGTCAGCAGTGGGTAAAAACAAACCAGCAGGGAACGAGCCGAAGGGTAGAATATCGTCGTCGTCGTCGAAATAGTCCTTGACTCTGGAGCTTAGATCATCGACCAGACGCTGACGGATTACCTGCTCAAACTCTCTAGGTCTGACGTATTCGTAAAAGTCCATAATTTCCTTGTGAAGCCTACTGAAATGTTAGGAAATGCATAATCATATGCAAGGGTGGACACTTACCATACACCCATGCCAGCAGAGTCAGAATGGTCGATAGCAAGCCACGGCGTTGGTGGAAGACTTGAGCGAGGAGCCCAT
>JACBAH010007151.1:0-21887 GCA_014282315.1 Neospermospora avenae | reverse complement strand
CCTTCCATCCATTGCAAAAAAAGAGAGTCTGTAAGAAGTCGGAAACGCAGCACCCTGCATTGCAACTCCTGAATCCGCTGTATCCCTGTACTGCACTGCCTGCACTGCCGCCTGCAGTGCTTTGGTCTGGACATCGTCTCTTGTCTACTTTCTTTCCTCTTTCTTCTTCTCACCTGTGTCAATTTTATCTATCTCCTTGCTTCCTTCCGCTTGACTCGAATTGTCACTTTTCTCTCGTTGACCCGACGGATTGGTGATGTCGCATTCCCAATCTCCCATGATGGATCACAACGGTTATCAGATGCCCCAGCAGATGGCAGCGCCACCTATGATGAACCCCCCACCACAAATGTATACCGGATATCACGATGGAATTCCACCAAATATGAATATGGGCGACATGTCGCAACAATATTTGGGCGATGCAGGATTGATGGACGAGAGTATCGAGGCGAAACGGAGGAGGATAGCTCGGGTATGCAACTTGCGATTCACTGCCTCGGCATGGTCTGGAAACAGTCGCTGACGAGTGTAGGCCTGTGATATGTGTAGGAAGAAAAAGATCAAGTGTGACGGAAAGTTACCGGCTTGCACGCATTGCATCAATTACAAGACAGAATGTGTTTTTACGCAGGTGGAAAAGAAGAGGAACCCTCCCAAAGGGTATGACAAATACATCTCTACTTGTTGCGACGGACATGAATAATTGGTCATAGTGCGAAATATATCGAAGGTTTAGAGAACCGGTTGGGACGAATGGAAAGTTTACTGAGGTTATCCGGTATGGTTTCTTAAAGCAGTCTACAAGTCTATTGCAATCATGTTACTGATCGTTGTAGGGCTCCTCACGGAAGATGATAATGGACGAACGGACTTGGGCACACTCGAGAAAAGACTCGCAGACCAACGGGAATCACAAAGATTGTCGGCAGCGCCAGGATCGAATCCAACTTCGCCATCTCTAGCTTCACAACAAGACGGAAATGGAACGACCCCTCGAAGTGCGATCACATCACCGGAACCTGCAGTTACGAATGGAGACAAGGAGAAGCGCAAGAGTGGTTCACCAGAGAAGTCAGAGGAGGAGGTTGAAGCGCTATCAGATATGATGTGCTCTCTTGTTACGAACAATTGCGGTGAAACTAGATATATTGGTAGGCTGGGCAGGATTGCATTGATGGAAGCTCACTGACTGGAATAGGTTCTTCCTCGGGATTTTCTATCTTCTCTCCCAAAGGTATTTCCTGGGTCAACGAGAAGACTGGCGATTCTTCTTTCCAGCAAATGATATCATCAGCATCAGTGGACGAAAATAAGTGGATGTACTGGAAGCCAGAAGTTTTCGGAGACTTGTTCGAAAGACGGATATTCAGACGACTGCCGCCGAAGACCGAATGCTTGTCTCTTCTCAAGGATTTTTTCGAAAACTTCAATTGCATGTTTCCTCTTTTCCATCAACCTACTTTTATGCATTTGGTCGATCGTCAGTACAGCCAGGATCCATACGAAGGATCGGGATGGTGGGCCAGTCTGAACGTTGCGCTTGCCCTTGCTCACAGACTGCGGGTCATGAGTAATTTAGTTCCAAAGGCAGAGGACGAGAAGGCTTGGGGTTACCTGAAGAATGCAATAGCGGTAGTCACCGAGTTGACGATGCGCAATACAGATCTACTCAGTGTTCAAGCTCTACTAGGAATGGGACTTTTCTTACAGGGCACGCCAAATCCTCAACCGTCGTTCTTCCTTGTTGCCGCCGCTATCCGATCATCTCACAGTATTGGCCTTCATAAACGTGGTTCTGGCTTTAATTTAAATCCTATTGAGATTGAACAGCGGAAACGAGTATTCTGGATTGGCTACATGTTAGACAAGGATATTTGTTTACGTTCCGGAAGACCTCCGGCGCAAGACGATAACGATATGAATGTTGAGTTACCGAGCGCCGATCCGGAAGACAACATTGGAAACATTCCTCTAGCTGATGGGAAAGGCAAGGTCAACTTATTCCGTCTGATGTGCGAATTTGCAACTATCGAAAGCAAAGT
This sequence comes from Neospermospora avenae, assembly GCA_014282315.1. Classification (NCBI taxonomy): domain Eukaryota; kingdom Fungi; phylum Ascomycota; class Leotiomycetes; order Helotiales; family Ploettnerulaceae; genus Neospermospora; species Neospermospora avenae. The sequence continues at coordinate 19,842 of JACBAH010007151.1, read as the reverse complement.
CTACAACCAATTATACTCGACGAAAGCCTCGAAACAGTCTGACGGTGAGCTTCTCAATACCATTGGAGAGCTTGACCACATTCTGGAAGAGTGGAAAGATAGCATCCCTGTCGACTTCCGTCCCGAGCACGAAATCAAAGCCTCGCATACACCCTTAATTTTACACGTGGTGGTACTCCACTTTGCGTACTACAATTGCTTAACAACAATTCATCGGATGTCGGTTCATCATGGATACTGGACGAGCCGCCTGTCAAATTACGCGATTCAAGGATTGAATGCGAGACCTCTGAATCCCCGAGTATTTTCCTCCGCAGCATTATGTGTTTCAGCTGCACGCGCCTCTATTCACCTGATCAAATACGTACCTCAGGGTGATTTCTCATGTGTCTGGTAGGTTCCGAAGAATCCTTGGCTTGGAATGTAACTAATGTGTTTAGGCTTATTCTATACTTTCCTGTTTCTGCTCTTGTAACATTATTCGGCAACATTCTCCAGAATCCACAAGACCCTCGAGCACGATCCGATGTTCGCTTAATGAATCTAGTAGTCAACTTCTTATCGATGCTAGGCACCGAAGAAGAGAATGGTGGTGTGAAACGCATGTTAGGAGTCTGCTCGGAATTTGAGAGAATCGCCAAAGTTGTACTTGATAAAGCCGATAAAGACAGCTCTTCAAGGAGAAAGAGGAAGAACAACGATGAGCAGCCTGGCAAGGCCAGAGCCCCACCAGTATCAAACATGCCTCAGAACGGTCCCCCACCTCAGCCGCCAATGGGTCCACAGGTACCAGCCGTATCAGGTGTCTTCTCACCCGGCATGGTTCTGCGAGATGGCTTCAGCCCAGTAACGAATAACGGCTCGCCCAACTCGAATTGGCAAGCAGATTATAATCACAACGGAGGCGAATACACGACACCTAAGCAAGGCATGACGCCCTTTGCGGATATGCAGGGCTATCAAAATGGCAACGAGATGAATTCACCGCTTAATGTCAATAATTTTCAGCAGCCGTTCGTACCGCAGGATCTATGGCAGATGCCTATGACTCTCGAATGGGACTGGGCGGATATGACGGGGGGCGCGTATCCTAGTTTTGAAAACGGTATTGTGGGTGATCCGTCGCTGCAGCAAAGCAACAATCAGCATCTCCAGCATCAGATGTGATCAAGACATCAGGTGGATATGAACCAGTTTGCCTCGGCGATAATGAAGCCTGGAAAGGCATTGATAGTTAGGGGAGATTAACAAACGCAAGTCGGTTCCATGAATTCACAGCGCCTTGATCTCGAGGTAGCGAAGGAGAAGAGGCTGCTGAAAGGGAATTGGAAATGGAAATTCAAGTGGGAGGGGACAATTGAGAAGGAGAACGAAAGACAACACAATGGAATCGAGGCTGAAATTGGAGCTGGAGTTGGAAGCTAGGCGGAAAACGAATGGCGTTTTACGTTCATGTTTGATATCTCTACTCACGATGTGATGATGGACGGGCCGGATGGAGTGTCGGGGTTAGTATATAGCGTGGGGTTTCAAGGACGGACTGGTTTTGCTTGTGGCTGCATTAATTCGGAGCAAAATGGTTGGAATGGGTGAACTAGAGTGTTATGTCTGTACGTATGTATCAATGCTACACGCGCTCCATCACTGTCCCAATCATTCTCTGTTTATCCTAGCGTGAAGCGATTTACAACCACTTTCTCATCCTGGAAGACTCGAGGGGATGTTTGGAGTTTGGACGTCTCAGGGGAGGACTAACTGATATTTCGCATTTGTTTGGGTCATGTAAGCGAGCTTTGTGGTTTGAGAAAAGAAGGGGGGGCCATTGATGCGGAAGAATGTGATGATCTTATGAGCAATATAATGCATTCATCATTTCAACAGTAGATTCGAAAGTTGAGAATCTAGATCTCGGGGACGAAGCTGTCAACAAACAGGCTGCTTTTTCCTCCTGATGCTTTGGAGTGCTGAAAAGCAAGATTAGGGAGGTAGGTAGGGCGAATTCAATATCGAAGGACATTGCTTCTCAATAGAAAACAGGTAGTAAATCAAATCGCCTGACAGCCTAGTAATAACAATAAATTGAAGAGCAAATACTAGCACGCTCACCTGACAAGCACTTGACTTGATATGGATACTTTGATTATCAGTTCATCTTTTACTGCTTTCAGCTACTGTGAAATTTATTTCCGGAAGTGGGTTGTATATTTGGCGGGATGCCCTTCCTTCTTTGATATTGTGCGCTCGCTTTTTGTAATTCTACTACTGTACTCTGTACATCACCGCCGCCACGTAAATGAACAAACGCCTTGCTATGCTCTCCGCCCTGGGATTCGAGTCTTTCGACTTTTGACTGGCGGGTCCGCGTTCTATTCAACGCCCTTGAAATCGCATAATAGCTGCTGCTATCACGACTAGTGACTGTTGAATATGCTTGTTTCTCGGCGATTGATGAGATTGAGAGTTGAGGGACACAGTCCTCATGTTCCTTCGATCGTCAAGTGGTATATCTCTACTCTAGCCTAAGCAGCATCATCATCACTCTCCGCCTCAGCTTCAGCATCTCCCTCAGCATCTTCCACCGCGCCTGCCTCCGCCTCGCCCTCGTTGTCGTCTACAAATGTCTTCCCATACGGCTGGGTCCTAAAAACAGCCCTTTCGGACTTCATAATCTCATCCGGCTCCTCGATCATGACATGCAAGTAGTCCGTCTGCTGCTCCGTGCTTTCCTTCGGCGCACCAGGCGTGTACCTGTTCCTCTTACTCTGGATATTCTTATTCCGCTGCGGCCTGATCTTGATCTTCTGCACAATCGGGTAATAGTACGCGCCTCGCTGATGCAGACCATCCTTGCCATCATGAACAGCGATGACGACCTCGTCGTCGAATTTATTCGCGATTGATCCGGATGTGCTTTCGCTCTCGTAGGGACGGATACGCTTGTAGCTGAAACAAGGAGCGCCGCTATGCGTTTTCTCGGTGTATAGATCTGCATTGTTATTATCTGGGTCCAAAGTATCGAACTTGCGCTTGAAGCGACGTGCGTCGGACGCAGAGTCCGCCATGAAAAATTCATATTCTAATGTCTCGTCCGGGACGGGGTAGTGTTCTGGGTCTCGCTCGTAATTGTCCCTGATCACCTGTCTGGCGCGCTCTTCTTCCTCGGACGCTTCTACAGGCTTCAGTAAGGAGTTCTCGAGACGAATGTCATATGTCGTGCTTGGGGGGACGGGGTTGGTGCTGAATTTTATAGTACAGTAACCGCCTGCATCGGGGAAGGAATCAAGATCTGGTAAGATGGGATAGGCTTCCATAACTCTGATGCTTGTCTTGCCGCTTGGATGGCGGATGTCTCGTAGGCTGTTGAGCATATTAGATGCTATCGTGAAAGACTTTTCTGCTTGGCTCTTGATGTACGCCGGCGACTCTTTATCTGCGTTCGCAGGTGCTCTCTTGTTCCTACTTCCTGTCTTGTCGATCAGAGATCGAGAGGTTGTGGACTCGAATCGATTGGGCTTGCTGGCGTTAGAGATGTACTCTGTTCGGCGGAGGAAAGACACGCCCGAGTCGGAGAACTTGGGCTTTCCAAGTGAGGCTAACGGACGGAGAAGAGCGCGATCATGTGCATGGACTGGCGGTGGATGTAATGGTGCTTGGATTGCTGTAGGTTGCTCAATTAGACAATGCGCCCAAACTGTGTCGTGTTGGCGCATCACTTACAACTCTCATCACCATCGAAGATACCTGGCATACCCACCAGGTCCAATGGCATTCCCAGCTCGGCATCTGCCTCGATATTGAGCGGCTGATCGCGCGCAAGTCGTGATGCGAAGCCTGGTGTTGTGTATTGACCTGACGCAAGGCCAGTATTGGGAATATCGAGGAGCTTGGGAGGGTTAGGAGGTGGTGGTAGGGCATTTGAATATCGTATTCGTGCTATGTAGTCCTGGTGGACTGCTCGCTGAGATGAGGAGGACGCCATCTTGCTGCTCGAGGGTGTAGTTATGGCATGTAGTTAGCTGTGTATTAGGCTGAGGAATAGAGAGCTCGAGGTCAAAAGTCGCGACTCACTAGCGTGAACTCGGCGAGGCTGAGAAATATGTTAGAGACACCTTGGCCATGGCTTTCGATATCTTCTCAACAAGCAGTTAAATAAGAAGAATAGCTTGATCTCCTCGTCCAACTTATCAGATAGTTGGCAAACTCTGTTGTTGATTTGAAATAGCTCTTTCATTCCCAATGAACAAGTCGCAAAGTCTGATCGTAATATCTGGTAGTCTGATTACCGCATTGCTCACGAAAGTCTTGATGAGTATACAGGCAACTCCATTAATTGTTACTTTGGAATACCTGCTAGGGGCTCACATTATTTATGAGAAGAACCACAAATGCACGAGACGAGGCGGGCAGTGCTTGGATTATCATGCTTCATACTCGAGAGCAATCTGAGCATTTTAGGCAAAAGGTGGATGGAGTAGGAGTATACATCGATTCAATTCTGACACAAATCCCTACTGGTCAATTTCCTTAACCCCTACGTTTGTGAGCATTTACATTCTCTAGCTATGATATTTACTCAAGTACACCTACCTGTACATCTTCCCCACAACAACAGAGAATCCCACAATCAGACTCGACTCAACCCAACCCAACTCGCAGATCCAAAAGTGCAACAAAAGAGAACAGGCTGAGTGAAGTGTGGTTGGTAGATACGTTTTTGAGCTGCTCTGAAAACCAAGCAAAAATGCATCCTTGACCCGGTGCAACGCCTGTGAATATGCTGTTACAATACAAGTGAGTTGCAGTTCTTTTCCTCTCCTCCTCCCCACGTCCCAAGCCCGCCCACTTTCCGCGTCTCGATCTTCTTCTTTCCTACTTGGTACTTTACAATCCTGCTCGCCTCATTTCAGATCACCGGTGGCGCCTCGGGCGGGCTATCTGTGTTGTCGGTCGGGAAAGGCGGAGGTGCGCTCTTCTCTCCACTACCGCCAAAGTACTTCGCAAACTCCTTGTTATCGTCGAATGGTCTATGACCTAATAATCTGACCATATCGTTTCTGTCGAGGACTTCCTTGGCAAGAAGTTCTTCGGCAACGATACCTACTTCGGCCTTCTTCTCCTCAAGAAGATCTCTACATTGCTTGTATGCCTCGTCAATGATACGTCGGACTTCAGAGTCAATGGTTTGGGCTGTCGATTCAGCAAACGGCTTAGTGAGAGCTTGCTCGTTTTGTTCGAAGTGCAGAGGGCCGAGTTTCTTGCTCATGCCCCATTGGGTAACCATTGCTGTAGCCAAACGGGTGACTTTATTGAAATCATCTGAGGCACCCGAGGTGACAGTGTCGAAGTGAAGTTCTTCTGATACACGTCCACCGAGGGTCATTGCCATACGGTCCATAAGTTGGTTGACGTTCATAAGGTAGGAGTCGCCAGCGGGAAGATACTGTGCGTAGCCAAGAGCTCCTTGTCCACGTGGGATGATAGAAACCTTTAGGAGAGGATCGGCGTACTTGAAGTACCATCCACAGATAGCGTGACCGGCTTCATGGTATGCAACTGTCTTCTTTTCCTCTGGTGAGAGGACAAGGGACTTCTTCTCAAGACCACCGATTACACGTTCGATGGCTTGCTCGAAATGAAGCATCGCGACTGATTTCGCGCTTGTTCGAGCAGCTGAAGCATATTAGCAAATTATTAGATATGAATGCATTTGACAACATACCAATCAAAGCGGCTTCATTACAACAGTTTGCGATGTCAGCTCCAGAAAAACCGGGAGTTAAAGCTGAAAGACGTCCGGTCAAGAACTCTAGATCCTCGTTCGTAACAATTTTCTTCAAGTGAACCATAAAGATCTGCTTTCGTCCATCCATAGTAGGACGGTCAATGGCGATATGTCTGTCGAAACGACCAGGACGCATAAGCGCCTTATCGAGGACATCAGGTCTGTTCGTACCAGCAAGAACAACAATTTGCTCAGTAGTGTTGAAACCATCCATCTCAGTGAGAATTTGATTGAGAGTAGCTTCTCGCTCATCGTTGCCACCGCCGAAAGATCCAGCCTTGCCACGAGCCTTTCCGATAGCGTCGATCTCATCAATGAAGATGATGCAAGGTGTGTTCTTCCTCGCCATAGCGAAGAGATCGCGTACTCTTGATGCACCTACACCAACAAACATCTCCACGAACTCGGAACCGGAAACGCTGAAGAATGGTACTTGGGACTCGCCGGCGGTTGCCTTGGCCAGAAGAGTCTTACCGGTTCCAGGAGGGCCGGACAAAATGGCACCACGAGGGATCTTGGCACCGAGACGCTGGAACTGCTCGGGGGTCTTCAGGAAGGAAACAAATTCCATGATCTCCGCCTTAGCTTCGTCCATTCCAGCGACATCAGCAAACTTGATCTTGACTGATGTCTCGTGGTTGAACTGCTTCGCCCGACTCTTACCCATGCCAAACACACCGCTGGCCCCGCCACCACCACCTCCTGATGCTCGCCGCGAAATGTAGAAGATCGCCGCAATGAAGAGAACCGTAGGGCCGAAGCTATAAATCAGACCCCATGCATCGCCTTCGGAGGCATAGTTCACAGGTATTCTCTCCGAAGAAGGAATACCAAGCTCTTGCTGTGCTTCATCCAGTCGTCGTTCGAAAGACTCCACGGATCCAATAGAAAAGTAGTAATGGAAGTTTGGGTTGACCGCAGGAGAGTCGGGGAACATAGCCTGGGTAGCTTCACGGTGTAAGTCTACTCTAACCTTCCCTCCGTTCGTGACTGTCAACTTCTCGACCAAGCCTTTATCGAGGAATGTGGTGCGGAACTCCTGGTACGTGATATCTCGCCTGCTCTCTCCTGGTATGACCATTCTGTATAGCAAGTACGACACGAAAGCCGACAACAACAGAGTGCCGATGTCGACTTTGATATCACCAACCTTGAAGCCTCCTTCCTGCCCTTGTTTATTACTGCCCTTGTTTCCTCCTGGTGGCGGGCTGCCAAATCCACTAAATGGGTTATTTGACTCGTTCGATTGGGAATCCGTCTTTGAACCTGTAGTTGAGTTCCTCTCGGATTGCTTCCTTTGCATCATTGTCGCCATCCTTGTCAACTTCGCCGCCGTCGACAATGTCATAGGCTTTCCTCTAACTTCGTCCATCAGCTCCTTCAATTCCTTCGGCAGACCCTCTTTCTGAATGTTCACGAACGCCTCCTCAATAATTTGGACCTGGGCCTTCGGTAACCCTAATTTGAGCGTGTTGAGTAGATCACGCATAGCCTTCTCATCTTCCGGGTTCATCTTCACCATGCCCTCTGCAAGCTCAGGCTCACTGGACTCTCCATCCTTCGCCGACTTCGATAGTGGCGTCTGGCCATCGTACAGGTGCTCCGTCCCCGGAGCTGTCTTGGCAGCTTTCTTATCCTTCGATTCCGCGTCATCTTGCTTTACTTCGTTGTCCTTCTTAGGATTCTGTTTATCCGAATATAATCGTGCTTGTTGCACGCATCGAGTTGAGGCGGATAATGGTGCATGATTCGTGGAGCGCAGTGACGACCTCGCAGCTGTCTGGAGAGAGGACCTTGATATCCTAGCAAGATTGCTGGATTGTCGCAGTACGGAGTGCATGATTGTGTGGAGGTGATGGTAGGAGGTTCACAGATTGTGATTGAGGTGCCTCCTAGGTGTATCGCATCAGAGAAGGAAATAGTGGACTTATGGTTTGGGGTTTACAGTCACAGAGGCAAAAGTTCACGAGGTCATGATTATCAAAAGAGAGTCTAGTGGAATGCCGACCGCCGCGTTCAAGGTTCTGCCTTGAAGGCGGGTCAGTGTACCTCAGGCACTATTACCTAGGTATAAGTATACTCCCAAGAGGGGCATTTCTGCTGACTTTACATAGGGCAGCTATCTGTTTTTATTTTGTTTTATTATACGTGCTCAATCAGAGGTTCAATGAGCAGTATTTAATTCACAAGGCTTTGTATCAATTGGGTCAAGAGCCAATATTGTGCCAATATAATATCAGCTAAACACCCATATCGTACGTAGCCTGGTTATTGTAACTTCGTACGCACCTTCAGATTCTGATATTTGATTATATTATCTTCACGGTCGTGCTTCAATGCTATACTATGCTACGTATAATGAAAGACAGATAAAGGTAATCTGCAGAATACGCCTATAAATGCGCCTTCGTAGCTGTGCAGCTCAGCCACATCACTCAGTACCTGAGCCTGAAACCTCTCAGCTCAAAGTCAAGTCTTTCATGAAAGAAACGGCCATGTTCTCTCCTAAATTTCTTCGGGTTCTGTTGGCTTCAGACATAAATTCTTCCAAGCAGCTCAAATGCCCGCAAAATCCCGACAAAATGGCTGAGATGCTGAAGTCGTCGCTGGCATCATGGGTATAGCCGACGCTGACTTCAAGCTATACCTCGCTCTCTCCAGCACCGCTTCAGCACTGGAAATCGCTGGGACTGGAATCTTACTCTTTTTGTTTGAGGTGCGGATGCTTCCCGAGATCCTCGCCGTCGTACGCGCCAATCTCAAAGACCAAATTCTGAAATCATATCGCTGAGAAAATCTTGATAAAGCCAAGGCCATCGGCGTGATCCCAGGTCTGACTGCTCACTGCGAGCTGGTTTACGCAAGCTTGCAGAGTCTTCTAGGCAGACTTCAACCATATAAGTATAGCAAGTTCCGTATGATGTCGAACTTGAATTGGATGCAGGATAAGTCAAAAATGCTGGATTTGAGAGGTCTCTTAGAACCTTTGAAAAGCAGGCTGCAGTTACTTTTGAGTCTTATAAAGAATGAGATCGCGGACAAAACTGACGAGCCAGCTGCTATCAGGTAAACTATGATTCGCTTTACAAGAGGAGATTTGCTGATTGGATGACAAGAACCATCCTGAGAGAAGAGCTCAAAGCCGCATTTCAAGAGTCTACCTCGTAATACAAATCATTCGATACAGGCTCAGTGCTTGATGAACAAGACCAGACTCAGCTTACGCGACTTTTATACAGATTTGTCGTGAGGATGAAGCCTATACAAACCATGCAGGAAGCTGCAGAGGCCATAATGACTCTTCGCAGATCTTCTCCCGTTGTGGATGATGGGTTGGAGGATGGCTTTGAAGGACACTATGAACATGGGAACAGCAAGGAAAGGGCAGGAAGTAAGAAGGAAATGCCAAGGAGAGCATGGTTTCCACAAGTCCCATATGCTAACATTCCAAGATCGCTACCGGATGACTCTTCTTTGTCACAGTACCTGGCAGAAGATGATAGCCAATCTGAAGCATGGAGATATTATCCAACGCAATACGTCTGGACTGAAGAGAACGACTTACTGTTTCACGTCTATTGGATCCTGTACATGATATCTGGGCCTCGCCACAGACTTCCCAGCTTAAAACCTTTCATATCTCAGACTGCGAGCCATTTAGCCTACCAGAACTACTCGGAGCTCCTGAGTTAGCCTTCAGGAGTCGTGAGAAAGAGCCTCAGTATATGCTCCTGACCTTCGATTGTGGCTTCCATCTTATCTAAGGACGACGTTCATGAGTACCGAGTGGGATGATGAAGCTTAGAAAGAAAATATGTTTTGCCAGTGAAACGTCTCAATCCTAATTGACATCGATGTTAGGGAATCGACATCAATTCCAGTCTACAGTAGTCGGCCGCTCGGTCATCATGGCCAGCTCAATGCCATTCAGTAAATTAAGGACCTCGGGAGGAAATTGAGAATAGATGGATTCTTAAATATTTTATAAGCTTGTCGTCGCTGGCACCAACAGTCTCCAGCTTATTCATTTAGTTCTGCATGTTTGAAATATCGTCGCTAATTTCGCCGTGCCTTCCTCGGTTCAGGATTTCCACCTATGTAGTATGCCACTGAAATGTTCTGGAAGCTTCTCACATCCATCCCATTCTCTTTCCTAAAAAGCCAATACCCCCAAAACCAGCAGTCACACCGGTAAAGACGATTAAACTCCCATAGCCACTGCCATATCCCAAATCGATTTGGCCCTTCCATGTCTCACCCTTCATCAGCGCTTCACTCACTGGTCCAGAGGCAATAGCACCGACGCCTCTCGCCGCACTGATAATTCCGATCAGAAGTCCCATGTCAACAGTAGGATCCTGTCCTTTGATCATCTTCAGTACACCTGCATTAGCGCTCACAAATCCACCAGCGAAGAAGCCATACACGACCGAAAAGACGACGAGGAGAGGCAAGGCTGTAGAGAGGCCCCAGAGCAAGAACACGGAAATGGTAGCTCCAATCGTAGAGATCATTATCACGGTCGTGACGTGGAATCGGTCGCATAGCATACCCATTATGACGGTAGCCGGGACCCCAGCTGCGTTCAGAAGAGCAAGCAATAGAGGACCTACTGATTTCGACAGACCTAGCGAGCTTGCAAACGTCGGAAGGTAGAGACTGGGTACGAAGTACCCCAGAGACTCAATCACCAGTCCAACTTGAAGTAGCCAGAAGGATGGCGATTTCAAAAATCCAAGACCAATATAGCGCTGCGAAGTTGGATTTCTGGACACAGGAATCCGAGGGCGGAGGAAATAGATGAGTGGTGACGAGAGGATGATGAGCGCGGTAGCCCAGACGCGAAGAGTAGTGCGGAACCCGTATCTCTGAAGCAATGCATTTAGTACGAACGGGATGACCAGACCACCGACCCCAGTTCCAGCCCACATGATACCGAATGCGAGACCTTTGCGTTGTACGAACCATTCATCGATGTACAAGAGCGTTGGATAGTAAATGATACATCCTCCGAGGGCATATATAGCTCCTTGGGTCAAAATGAGGTGCGATACATTTTGGGCGAATGAAGCGGCGAAGAGACCGCTTGCCATGAGTGGGAGACCAGCCCATTTGATGTTCGTTGCCAGATGAGGAAACTTCTTATATGCTGGGAACAAAACTAGGCCAGACATGTACATTATTCCCTGGGATGGTTAATACATATTATGGATTAAGAAGGTATGAACCCACTGTGGCTGTCGTTCCAATGATAGCTATGCCAGAAGAGTTTGATGAGAACAGCTCATGATGGCTATAGTATTCTTGGAAAACACCGAATGAGAATGGAAATCCTGAGTTGGAATTAACAAAAGCGCCATCACTCTTATTTTGCGAAAGTAATGAGGACTTTAGGAAGAGTAATTGAAGCAGCACATACCCCATACAAGAGCTTCGATCACAAAACCAGCAGCCAAAAACAGCCATGCATCCTTTCCCCCGTCCGCTCGTGGAAGTGAGAATCCCTGATATGGAGTCTCATCTGGTGCATCACCCAGGTTGGAAGCCAGGTGACCAGACAAATCATCTAACGCCAATAAATTTTGGGCCTCCATTCCTTTCGAGATAGTATGATGTCAAGCTTTGCAGTCCCGGGAAAGTCGTGGTTTGAAGTCGCGGGGATTGAGGCTGATCAACACGGATGATCTGATAGCAAGGCTTGCCGGGGAAGGGAAACCGCCGTCCGTTGCAATTCACCGCTGTAAAATCTTGTATTGCCTTCCTTTGCACTCATTCAAATTGTAGCGCTGATGCACTCATAGAGAGAAGCAGAGGGCCAGCTCAAAGATGGGATGGTCGAGTTATGAGCTTGCGATTAAGCGAGCGCTAAAAGGGTCTACATTGGATACTTCTCTGGGGAATTTGCCTTTCTTTAGATACAGCTTTCATGAGTCACGACCGTACTGTTTTCTAAAGGTATGGGTATCATAGTATCGAGTATTGAGATTGGAGATCCGGCGAGACAGAAGGATACTCAGATGATGTCACTTGTGTCGGTCTATGCGGAGAGCATTTTGTGAGAACAGAAAAATTACCAAAGGTAGCAAAGTCAGACTTATACAACCAAATAAGTAACGCTTGAGCACCTCGAATTTTCTGTTTCGCCGCTCATTTCAAGTAATAGTAGTAAGAATTTGGACCGTTGAAACTCATGAATCTACCAAGGTCTAAGAATAAGCATAGAAATGCAATATCAACGACAGACACGATATGCTCGGAATTTCGCCTGGCCCAGCGCCCTAATTTACATGCTTGTTATTGAAAAGACTCTTGTGAGAGACTGCAATATCCCTCTACCAAGGATTAGAATCCGAGCCAGCAGCAATCTACCATGGATATCAGCAAAAGTGGCCGATATTAACGAAGATGACGTTATCGTATATCGATGTCCGAGGTCAATTTCGTGACTCTAAATTTTTTTCACGTCAAAGGCTTGTAAGACGTTCGTGGCATTACTAAGACAATCAAGTGAGGCTCTGGAAAAACTCCAATATTTGGGTATTCTGACATCAATTAACCGATTTGAGTCTTCTTTAAATCCTGTGTCAACGCGAATCTGATATGCTAAACTAGTCCCCACGGAGCTGGTGATCTTGATGTTGTGATCTAATGGAGAGAATAAATCTTCATGACTTTTGGAGCTACAATTACGGTTCAACGCTTTTCTCTGTTTTGAAGGTGACCAGGTAATGTGTTGTGAATGGTCCCAGACCGGTGTAGCGTTGGCGCTAAATTCCGCTCTGTCAGCCTACCTATTTGCAGTTGCGGCTGAGCTCGCACCACTTCAGATGCTACTTCTTTCAGACTTCTGTGCACCATTTCCACTCGACCTCTCCTTTGCTGTCGGAGACTTTAAGCAAGAGAGCTGGACATCGTAATCATAGCAAGTCTTTTATCGACCGACGATGGCTGAAGCTGCAGGTCTGGCACTCGGGGTAGTGGGGCTGTTCTCTGCCTGTATCGACTGCTACCAACTTATCCGCCGTGGTGCAACATTAGATAAAGACTTTAAGATCCTCGAGACCAAGTTCAACAACCAAGAGCTACGCTTGTCGACATGGGGAAGAGCTTGTGGTTTGGGTATTGACAACGAGTATGACACGCGACTGAACGAGCCAGTCCTAAACACGAGAATTATTGCGACACTGGAGTGCATTCGAGAGTTGTTTCTGGATGAGAAGAAACTGAAGAAGAAATTCGGGCTACGATCTTGGGGTGAAAGATCAGGCTTGCTTCCAGCCACGGACAGAGATCCTCTTGGGATAGGTAATGGGCAAACCAGTTCTTCTGAGCTTGCGCCACGCCGCAAAAGGGCAACACTCTTTTTTTGGAAGAAGCAACAGCGCTCCTTAGCCCGATTCCAGAGTCGCGCCGCCTGGGCCATCTACGACAAAGAGAAGTTCTCCGAGCTGGTACAGCATTTGAAAGACCTTAACGACGATCTGGAAGCTATGACTCGGCCTCTGGATGGTGTCTATGCTAGACAAGTTCAAATCGTGCAGATGGAGATAGAAGAGATTGACGATATGGAGACACTCGAGGAGATCGCTCTAGCGTCTCAAAGTGATGCCGATGTGATTTCGGACACGGTCAGCCTAAGGATCGAATCTATTAGGTCCGGAAGGAGCACCATAGGTCCAACATCCAGTGGAATTACCAACTCCTTCAAGACAGCCCTGACAAGTATCCCCGCTACCGTCAATGAAGTCTTACAAGAAAATGCTGCCGTCCAAATCGCTCTTCCTCTGGTAACGCCGCCACGATTGGGGGGATACAAGTATGTATCCTGGAGCAGCACCTTGATATAATTTACGCTCTGACATGAGTGACTAGGTGTCTTGTCGTTGGTGATTACGATGCTGGCAAAACACGCCTGTTACTTGCTTTCAGTAAGGGCTCTCTTTCCGACGAGTTGTACATTCCTACTGTCTTTGAGGATTATATCGCTGAGGTCTGGTAGGTCGTCGAATTCCTTATTGTGCTGATCGCTGTCTCTGAATTTGATTTAGTATCGATGGCTTCAATATTCTTTTGAAACTGTGTGACACCTCAATGCAGGAAAAATACGACCGCCTACGACCCCTCGAGTACCCGGGAAGTCATGTTGTCCTTCTCTGTTTTCGAGCAAATAATCCAACAGCCACAACGAAAAGTAACATCTTGGAGACTTGGGTGCCAGAGATCACTCACCATCGTCCGGGTGTACCTATTATCCTAGTGGGCTTGAATCACCCCGATAGTCCCGATGATGGGGATGGTTCTGATGAAGCCAAGAGCGGGTCAGGCTGGCTAAGAGAATCAGATCTTACTCTGACGATGCCTTCTAGCTCACGACCTTCAGAAGTCAAAGCAGCCAATACCGTTTCTCGGATGGATCATGCAGAGCAGGAAGGTCACCACGATTTGGAAGAGTTGTTCGTGCCTCACTCTATCCGGAGTATGATTGGTGCCCCTAAATACTTCTTCTGCGACCCGAATACTGGTTTCGGCGTCCAAGATCTTCTAGAATATGTAAGAAATGGCCTGCACACCTTCTGATGCAGCACACTGTAAACCACAACTAACCATTCATCTTGGACACTATAGGCGGCCCGGGCAGCTGTCGCATTCGGTGATGGCTTACAACCATCGCGAGGGGGCATTGTCGGTAAAATACAACAATATGTAAAGAGTAACAGAGCAAATTCCGGTGCTTAGATTCGAGGGGTGTCGTAGATTTAGTGGCAATAGAATATAATCAACACCTTCCTGTGAGAGAACTAAGTATTTCTGCTTTGTTGGAAGACAGCTGCTCGAAATGACCAATAGCATGATCAACTGTGCTATTCCCTTCTCGCTAAGCGGCTGCTTGATGAGATCTAAACAGACTTCAATGCGAAGCGAGGACACTAGCAATGCTTGCTGCTAGATAGGTGTCTCAAGTCTGAACGTATAAAAGGTCACGGAGGAAGATTGTACAACATGCCTAAAAGACTCTGGCGTGAAGACACGGAAAAACCGCCGACACGGCGGAACCAGAAAAGGTCATCGTTAACACACGTGATCTCGGGAACGGAAACCGCAATCGTCCGGCCGTTTCTTGCCGAACTTCGTCGTCGCCGGTTTAGCTCGATTGAATGTCCACCGGACCATCTGATAACAAGGAATAGAGTGAGATACATGAACCTGGAGCCTGGCTACCAAGTCTCCCGAAGAGATGTCACAAGGACTTCAGTCACGGACCTATCTTTCCTATCCGTTTGTGCCGCACCCGCCGGGGCCCGGGACATAGCGGACTGAAGAAAGCTCCTTTCTTATCGATGATGGAATAATGATTACTCGGCTTACGCAGCAGTTATTAAAGGCGCATGCTCAAAGCATGGAACGGAACAGTCGGCATGTAATAAACGCTTATGAGAAACGCGCTCATCGTGTGCTGTCACAAGATACCTTTGGATACTTCAGGCTTCGACCGGGAGATTCAGTACCATGAATTTAACCCGGTAGATCAGAAGAAGTAGAAGGACAAAGAAGTCCAGAAGCCGTCGATGTAGCTTCGCCTGTGTAAAGGACAGTAATCAGATCATTTTGCTCAAGCAGGGTTTGTGTCTACCCCACAAATCGAATTCGGAAATTGTTTGATTACCTTCAAGAGAATATTGCTTTGAACGAGTATTGACACATTGAAACACATCAGCCCATAGGGATAAGAGTCTATGCGTACGTATTTTTACTCCATAGACAGCTGCAACAGTCTGTTCGAATCCGCGGCTATGTTTATAATCTGGCTAAGATCGGTAGAAACTGTTTGCTCTAGGTCGGATGAACAAAATAATTCCCTTGGAGCCATAACCTCCAATCCCAAATCAACGCAAGTCTGACTTTACTATAATAGGTACGATCCTCAGAGCGTATAGACTTCTCGGTTACTAACTGAGTAATTTATGGCCTGCTTATATACCTGGTTACTGCCACTTGTAGTAAAGTCACTGACACTCATGCTAATCGTACTAACAATACTTAACCGCTGTATGTCCGTAGGATATCAGCCCTGTAGACAGCCTTTTCCTGGTAGAAGCCTTCACAGAAACCCGGAGCTATGCATTGTCCGACGAGGCGGACCAGGTCCCGGCGCTAAGAGAACCTTGACATCGAGCATCACTTTGCCAAGGCACACAAGATCCTAGGGTCAGGCCGCAGCCTGATATACACAGCGTTACCAATCTCACGATCATTGTCATACATCTTAGGCTTCCCCTTATTCCAGGTGATATGGCTTTGAATTTTGGCTCTGAATTTTTGGGAACGATGCCTCCCATTGACACCACACTCCGATTCGAGGAAGTGGTGGGGAACCGGGCGACCCTCACCAAACACCGTGATACCTATTCTTTCATCGATCCTTTTCGTTTCAAAAATAAGTTGAGAGGAAAAGTGGTGTTGATCACGCAAGCTCATCGAGGAATTGGTCGCTCTACAGCACTTGCTTTTGCCTGTAAGACTTTTCGCGTACATGATATTCCTTGGCATTTCCAGGCCATTTTTATTTCTGCTGTACATCAAGTCAGAGGCCTTAAGCGAGAAATGAAAACACTGCTGACTTATCATCCAACTAGTGGCAGGAGCTTCGGTCTGCTGCGTCGGACCAACATCTGAGTCCCTCGAAAGTCTTCTTCGCCAGATCAAGGACAAGTACAACACACCCACGCTGGCTTTGACAGCTGATCTTCTTGCTCCAGATGCTCCTACGCAGGCAGTCAGCTTAGTAGAGCAACATTGCGGACCTGTCGATATCCTCATCAATATAACGCCAGCTTCGTACAGTCGGCCCTTTGATCAAGAAACAGACATCATGAAAGACTGGTGGCCGACCATGGAATGCGACGTCCGCGTGCCGGTCGATCTGATACATGCCGTCCTCCCTTCCATGATACAGCGTGGGCAGGGCATCATAATCAGCACGACTCTGATGAGCGCAGTGGTTCAAATACCATACATATCGGCACATGGAACAGCCAGCGCTGCTCTGCTCAAATTCCATCACCACCTTCACTCCGAAACATCGAAGAAAGGGATCGCTTCGTTTCCGGTACATCCAGGCCTGGTACCCAGCCAATTACATGATCCAAGTAGTCCGTTTCAAGGACAGCCAGAGTATGTTGGACAGGAACCCGGATATCGAGATAGAATCAATGCTCTTACGAAGGATATGGAGTGGTGCTCTGCTGGTTTAGCTAGCGGAACGTTCTTAGCGCTCTGTGCGGACCCACGAGCGAAGATCTTGAGCGGTCTATATATTAATGCCGAGAGAGATCTGGAAGAGGTCATCGGAAAGGTGGAAGCAGATTGGGGCAAGGGTGTGAGGGAAGATAGAATGTATGTTCTGAAGGTCGATGAATACTAATGATGAACACCCCGGGTAGGATGTCATGGCGTTGGGATATTGCGGAACTGGCTCTTGGAAACAGGTGCCTGGTGTAGAAGGGGAATACAAGATGACAGCCTGTACATAACAACGATCACTTCTCAGGATTTAGCCGCCAAGTCTTTTGTCTCCAGACCTACGGGAGATGTACTTGCTCAAAGACCGAAAACGCTAGAAGATACCGAAATCACGTGTAGGTTGTTTACATTCGGCTCCTTGCCGAGGCCACTAACCGAAGTATAACTGGGAGCTTTTAGTCCGAAGTGTAATTGAGAAATCAAGAGTTCTGCACCTCCATTCTTGGATCAGTGGGTGCAGAGTTTGTAGATGAGTACGACTTAGGTAGAGGGGTCACATGCAGACCCCCACAGCAGACCCCACGAGACACCTGAGACATCCCCCACGCCCACAAAAGTAATCTTCTCGGACTTGAATCTGATCACGAAAGCATTCACACATGACCCAAAGTGGGTACTAACCGGTATGAAAATATCGCTCAGCGGCAGTCACAAGCCGAACTTGTAGCTCATACGGCTGCAACTGATTACAATCCTTTCAATCCACGTTTGGTAATCGGTACATGCTATCGAGTTGTCTCCACTAGTCAGAACATCCAACGCACGTAGCAGTAAGATAGCCGCCCTAGCCGACATCTCCGAGTGACACCTCGCTCCAATGCCAGACACTAGCATCTTGATCACCCTCGTACAGTCTGGCCAATGCAACTCTCCTCTCATTCGGTCGACGCTAGCAAAAGTAAACCATTCCCGTCCTCACTACTAAGCCAAGCTTTCAACCCCTCTAGGTCCTCCTCCCTCTTCCTCTTGGTGGAAGCTACGATAAGTAACAAGCGAATCGCGAAATCTTCATCCCAACACCGTACTGTAGTGCCATCACACTCACGTAATCCTTCACACGTGCAGTCATTCGCTAACGGGTGGTATCCATATCAAGTCAACCCACGTAAGCCTGTGAAAGCCCTGGCACCACTCAGGAGCAATACCGCAAATATCGCCAAATCCGGATACAGAAAGCAGAGCTAATTGCAAATAGACGTATTTATGGCTATGGCTCCATTGACCGTGGAAAGACAATTTGAGAGTGGCTTTTTGTCATTTCGAGAACCCAATACCGATGCTGATGAGAGTGGATAAGCAGCCCTAGAGCGGAAGTTGACGGTGTGAAATTGTGAATGTCGTAAGGAAACACTCCTTTTCTTCTCTGGATCATGGAATGGGTAGGACCAGTTGTAAAAAATACTAAATATGGGTGTATAGAGTTCATATCCTCTCAGCACGCTGGATCAGTCCTAAGCAGGTAACAAAAATGCAATATCAACAACCGCAATACACTCGCAGCAAAAGAGGTACGGTAAGCCTAACGGCAATAAATCTCGCGACTAGCTGAGTTCCGTTCATTGACCATCCAGCGTCCTCATGCCCACAAGCAGGCTTGATTTCTGAAGGTGGAGTTTCTCAAGCCTGCACTCGATCTCGGCGCTGAGCGACCAAATCTCACCTCATCTCACTTCCATATACTGTACGGAGTATAAGATTGCATTTCCAATAGTTAATACCCTATACGGATTTCAGGCTGAGGATGACTTCCGTCAGCCAGCTAAACGAACAATCAGAGATGCACCACAACGCTTCGCCTTGTTATGGGAAGGGCCACCAACCCTCTATTAGTTAGTCAGTTAGTCAGCCACCAACCCTTAGAGGGTTAGCGGCCTCCACAGTAGCAATTCAGACTTCTAGACATTCGACATCATCATCACACGCCTTACTAATCTCTCCATTTCAACATCATAATTGATAACAAGAGAATGCCACAGTCAGTTTTCGTCCTGCCTTTAGTTTTGGTTTTGGCATTGGAATCATGCTCATCTGCTGCATTTCACCCGCCCGCATCTCAGTATCCTTTCGAGATCATGAACTATCCTATCCTATCCTATTACCAGAACTTGCCTTTCTTTTCTTAAACTTTTCCGCAAATCATGTGCACCTCGCAGTACCGTACAGTAAGTAAGTAGAAAGCAGATTCAAAATCCGATCCCACGATATCAAATCAAATCATCAAAACCCATGATCTGATATGAACCCCCAAGCAGAAATCTAGATCACAGCCTTTTTTTATTTCTCAGATCATCAAATCGAAGCTTAATAATGCACATCCCCACTCCTCTCCGTTGCTCCCGAAGGAGATAAATGATGTACCCACACGTCACATTTACCGGAAGCAGTAAGGGAGCCTTTTCGGTAAGACAGCTTACAAAGTTAATTTACCTTACCTTACGGAGTAGTCACATCCACCTCCTGGTTTAAATGTCGATAATCCGGAATCGGTTATTTCGTCATGAGGCCACAAGGCAGACCCGCACTCAATCTCAACTCTGCATCCGGCATATCTGCCACTTTACCTGAGAAATTAAGCGAGAAAACAGCCCTCCTAGAACCTGTTTCTATTTCTATAGCTACGGATAATTATACGATTAAATTAATTAATTCAATACTTGACAATTCGATTAGCGCTAATCTGATTTGAACACTCTTATTAATTATATTATTATAGGCGGTTTCGTTAGCTTATAAATCACTTTACGAGAGAAATCGCGATT